>JARQSW010000292.1:150791-166324 GCA_030142375.1 Calameuta pallipes
GGCCCGAAGGGAGCCGGAAACGAGAGCGTTATCTGTATCGGTAACCGGAGTCGCCTTGTGACCGTGAGTCGAAAAATGACGTCACAGCATATACTATGTGTACTTCGTAGCTACAATGTGAGTGGACAATTAGTATTTGCAGTAACATGGTGAAATTCATTTGACCGTAGATACCTGTACGTTCTTCGTGGCAATAAGAAGTTAATAGCGAAAATGAGAATGAATCGTTGTCAAATAAAATATGTAGCCTCACCTAACAGGAAGACATGGGATGGAGGTGATAAAAAGAATGTGAAAGATAACGAGGGAGGGTGCGTCAAACGTTAGTTCGCGGGCCTTAATTGCTTTCAAAAACTTGGAAATTCAAAGAAATGTTCAATATTAGTTTTCCATATCAAGTTCCAGACACTTTCGGTACGCGGAAGACGGGTCGGGTCCGACACTTTGGTAACTAATTGCCTCGGTTTTTCTTCTCGGCGTAATTAACTTTACTTCGAAAGTGGGCAAACACTTATAACTTACCTGTGTGCTCTCGTTGGTCCTTTTGCAGATGTCACGGGTGTTTAGCTTTGACCGAGGTATAGTCCGTCTACGAGTGTAATGGGCTTACTTTGACAGTTGGATGCAATCTTTAACAAATCACACGTGGAAGGTTCATTCTGTCACGTGAGATATATATGTTTAAATATAAAAATAAAATATAGTATATTGTATTTCAGTGGAAAAAATGCACATTCGCACCTTCTAACAAATAAAACAGGTTGAACCCGTGAACAGACTATATGCACTTATGCACTTATTTGCACCTCAGAGCAATGCTTTCTTGCAATTTTTTAAAACTCCCGTTGACTACCGCGAAATTATGTTTACTGGACCTTTCATGATACCCATCGGCGAACCCTTAACAAGTGCAGTCACGAAAACAAGGTTTCCTCACACGAACTCCTTTTACTTCCTTCTCGCAGAATATTGATTTCATGGTAGATACTGTCGTTGGTAGATTCCATTTGACATTATTGATTTTCTAATTATAGTGTGCCTTAGCAAAGCGCTGAAGCCACAGAATGAACAATTTTTGTTTTATTTTATGTTTTATATTTATTGTGCTCAATTCGGTTTAAAGTGCTTTATCACGCAGTAAATGTAATTTAATGATAAAAAATTATATTTTCGATAATATTTTATATTCATTTTTCAGTGATGCATGAAGATAACGTAGTATGATTTTTTTTTGTAACTTGGAATTTTTGCACGAGAAACTAAATATTTCGAAAAGGATGAGTGACGCGACACAACGAAAACTATTTTCAAGAATGGCTGAGAGGATAGCGTGATTTCAAGTTAGCTCTACGTGATATCCATTTTCTCCTATCGACCTCGTATCTTGACTCCGAATTATTCTCCGCAAGATCTAGGTCGGTATCCACTGCCCTTACCTATCCAATTCAGGTAAATGGCGCCCAATTGTCTCTGACGACTGAAATAAGAGCCCAGCGAACCTTAGGATCAACGATTATTGAGGCACGGGAATAACTGCACGTGAGCGGACTGCGAAGTCGAATACTGATCGGATCTTACCTACTACCGATCGACTGGCCGATTCACGGTTATTTACTTAATATCCATTTTTCCCTCTCAAACGCAAATATATAACATTAAATTACAGTCATTTCCCATATACACATATATACCATATAGTATACATTCCAATAGTTTTCATTATCGAATACGACCCTTTATTATTATAAATTATAACTAATCACGAATAATTGAATCATCATAGAAAAAAGTATCTTTCCAAACAACAATAAACTACAATAGACCGTGTTATTTATATTAAAAATTACGTATACTTTGGTATTACGATTTAGAAATTCACGAAAAATTTTTTCCTTGCACGTTCCTCATTTTTTATGTTAATATGCGACTTTTTCACCCGCACGGTGGGTGATCGATTCTCGTCCAGATACACAATTACATACTATGTCATAACCTAAAACCCATGGGCGTGCTTAGTCATCAGAAGTACACGAGGTCCTGCGAAAATGAGAATGATCAATTTATGAGACACCCACGTGGGAAAGTGCGTACCTATGTAAATCCTACATACGCGGTATACAATATCCATCCTGCACACTAAAGGTAGGGTGTGCACGATACGCGTACGAAACTCCCGCACCATTTACCATCAGCCCTTTTGAAAGGTTCTTCAGGCTGATTATGAGGAAGATATAGGGGGGTGTATATCTGTATTGTATATACCCTCTCTCTCTATCTTCTATTCTACTTACTTACTTTCACCTGTCACGCCCCACGAAACTGGTCAGGTGCTTCTACTCTGGTATTCGCTTGTATCGGGTTCAGCCTTTATCTTGATCTAGTAGTTTTCCCAGACGGACGTTTCCCATTGGCCGTTGAATGGGAAGGCAGGGGAGCTTTTCGAAAAAGGGACGAAATTTTAAGCACACGTGCTGCACATTTAACTCCGACCTCAAAGTGAGGAGATCGGAGACTTTGCTTTGTGGAAATCAGGATTGGTGATCAGAGATTCACTGTGATATTCAATTGGATCGATGGATCTAAAGAATAGACCCACACATGATGACGCTTTGGAAATAGGAGTAGGATCATTTGAGATGCAACCTATGTGTATTATTTATGCTTGAGTTATTGCTTGAAGGAAAACTAGTCAAAGTATCAAAGTATAAAAATAACAGTTCGAAGTTTTCTTGCTCTTTTCCATTTTCGTCGCGAAGAGTTTATTTTATGAAAATTTCGGCAAGAGGATCACGGGATAAATGAGTACTGTTATTCTACGTACAATTTATTTTTGTAATGCTTGCTATTCCAGGCGTAATTGTGACCTTTTGAGTTTGGCTGGTTAAGTAGAAAAAATGGCGAGGGTTGAAGGGATCTTATTTCATGAGACATCACGAAGATTATTATGTTATTATGATTGTTGTTACTTAACGAGAGCAGTCATCGTGGGAGCTCGAGTACATTGCAGAAAGCCACACAAAAGGCAGAATTGAGGAAATTAAGGTTGATCCTATATATGAATCATGGAGTCAACGAGACTTCAGTGACGTAATTTATTACTAGTGGTTTATGCCTCGCGTGAAGAAAAGGGCAACGCTTAATGGATCCAAACGCGAATGGCAGTCACTTACTTTCAGCGCTAGATGAAATACTGCATATATTCTTTTTTCTACTGGTTCGGTGAACCTAATTCGTAAGCGATATCATCAGAGAAAGAAAGCAATACGGATGAAAATCTATTTATCTTTATCGCTGCTTCTCAGGATAATAAGTAAGAAATATATCCAATTTTCTTTTATACTATTGTTTCTCACGAAGTGCTACCTGCCTCGCAGAAACTCACAAAGCAGTATTTTCCGAGCTGACAAGACGATAGCCTCAGGTCTTACAACAAACGCCAAGAGGCAGTTCATTTTTTTTTCTTTCTCCTTTCCCTTATTTCTCTTTCTTATTTTCTTCCCTTCCTTCCATTTCTCTTCGTTCGCTCAAGAAACTCAACCACCTAATGAAACGGCGTGTCCACTTCCGACTCGGAATTCCCAGGAAAGAACGAAAATGTACGATACTTCGAAATGTTTCGCGACAAAACAAATGCGCATCCGGCGTAAGACCGGAAATACGTCGTGTCCTCGTGACGGATTTTTACCGAAAGATCTCTGGCATTGCTCTCCCCTAAATCTTGGTTAAACAAATTCCACTGATATTGCGGGAAATGGTTTTCCGTGCACTTTCGAAAATAATTCAAGTGTATACCCTTTTATGAGGAAACTTTTCGACGACTCCCCCTTTTTCGTTTATCGCAGAGACGCTTTAAAAAGCTTGGACTTCATTTTCGCAGCTGCGGGGGGCGGGGGGCTAGGAGTTTGTGGAGGGGCGGGAAGAGTGTAGCCCAAGCCACTGCCATAAATGCGGTACTTTGAAGTTTCAGATATAGCAAAACTTCTAAAACCGTCGATCTGCCATTGTGAGTGTTTTCTCCCCCCCTTCCCTCCCCCCTTATCTTAGGGTATTTTCGTTTTAGCCTCAAAGTTACGACCCTATGCACTATCATTGCCCAATTGGAACGATCCATCTTTCTCATCAAAACTTCCCGTCATTGCTTCGCTATCGGTCAATTAAGTCCATTCCCAGTAATTTTTTTTTTATATCTTCGAATACACATTAAAGTTGGGCGATTTTTTTGGTGAAGTCTGACGAAGTTTAAAACTTCGACGACAAAAAGTTTTTCTTGTGTTTTTGTGATCTTATGGCTATATACATATATGTTAGTCTGCAATGAATTTCTTAAGAGAAATATAAAATTGAAGGCATAATATTCTCTAGTAGGAATGTATTTTTTTTTTTATCGTTTCAGAATGACACCATGCAAGTAGTATGGCAATATCATGCTGAAGAACCAGTATCAGCAGCTGGTGTTTTACCAGCGCACGGTGCAGTGCATGGAACACGACCTCTTTATCTGGTGCAGCGGGATGCACAGCCAAAACGTACACATCGTAACCAGAAATTGGATCCACCGTTACAAGTCTGGGATGTCCTAAATCAACAGGTTAGTCGATATTACTTAAAGTGATAACAAAAAATTTCGAGTACTATAGGATTTCGATATAACGCAATTTAATTAATCAATTACGAACTATTTATATTCAGTTCAGGAATTTCAGTCTACATTTTTACGTTTTACGCTATTTCAATACCTATTTTAGTAATTTTGCATATTAATTGCAACAGGACATGGAAAATTGTTATATTCTATATACAAATTTTTAATATGCTCTTTCTAAATTATATCCAATGGCTTATTACACTGATAATAAATCGTAATGCACTTTAAAGATTGACTGACGATTTTTCTGAATTTAAATAAAATTTGTCGCGTTAAACTGACCTTTTGTTTCGTGCGTTCTTCCATGCAGACAATTCGCAAACAAAATAGCTTTCGGAATTTGATATGAAAGTAAAAATGACTTTGAGCTTGATGCGTTAAGTACTAAATGAAGCTTCATTAAAGTCATACGGAAACTCGCTTTTAATGGCGAATTAATGCAGACGGGCATTCCGTATTATATTCCTATCAAATTCAATGTTTCTGATTAATACGTTGCTTTGACGTCATTATAACAATACCTGCATTCATAAATACCAGCAGCATGAAAATTCACTAATATAGTTCGAGTTAATTCGTATACAAATAATCCTGACGTACTTGCATTGTAAATTTGCATTTACGCAAATAAAATGGTATTGCAATATTTCATCAGGAAAAATCGAATATTCCAAAAATTGAAATCAAATGTTCAAAAAAAAAAAGAGATCATACCTTATCTTCAGCGACTCGGCCGAATAATATGAAATGCCAAAATATCAGGTAAAGGTTATGCAATAAAATGTTACACAACACATAATACTATTAAAAGTAGAAAAGGCATATTTTTTTCGGGTACGAAGCTGAAACAAAGTAATAGAATAATAAAACAATTTTCACAATTTGTTATTCATTATTTTTCGAATTTCTTTTTTATTCGCTCTGTGCATTAAAATGTTAGTTTCTCGTTGAAAGCGTTTCCCCTTTAACCTTGTCTTGCGAATGGTTATAGTATTTCTGGCTCGACCCAATTTCATGCAATACTCTAAATAGCAGTGAACACCAGAATTAGCTTTGGACGATTTTGCGATAGCGGAGGTGTAATCTATTACCTCGCGACGCTAATGAACGAATAGTTTTTGCCGAATGTGACCCCTCACCGCGCTGGATTTATGCCGTCATAAATTTCATACACAATGCTCGCGAGTTGCATCCGATAAAAATCCACTCCCTGAACGAAAATGCGTTCGAACATTCATCTCACGTGCTAGTTCGGTCGTTTCCTCGCACGCGACTTCCACACATGACAAAAACATGCGATACAAACGAACGTGTCGCTTTAAAATCGGTCATGTGACCCTTACAAATTAGTACGTGAAGTGGCCCGACTATCAATTGTCACGTAGCTACGTAGAAACTTTATCGTCCGTTGAACTTTATTGTCTTTGTTAGGAATTTTGGAAAAAATTTTTATGAAATTGAAAAATTGCATCTCGTGTACAGGTAATAATATAGGTCTGACTTAGGTAACATCGTGCCATTGTGTAAGTAACTTTCTTCTTTTTCATGTAAACACGAAATGAAACAACAGGTGAACGATAAATACGATAGTTCCTATGCGCGCGGCCGCTTTCAATTCCGATACGCGACTGGAATCCCTTCAGTGACGATTGATTACCTAAAATATTTTAAAGCTTCGATCTACTCGAACGTTTATTTAGATATTACACGTCTCCCTTGAAACCGTCACCTTGAACTAATATTTTCTCAATGCCACTGAACATTCTCTTGAACCAAATTTAATAAGTTTTTGAGTAATTAAATACGTCACAAAGCATCTCACAATTTGATTGATTAAAGATCTGTGCACTAAATAAATAATAAGATTTAATGTAATTCTGAAAATCATGTAGCGCACGGCATTGCCTCAGAAAATTTACTCCATATAAGCGCTATGCCTCCAGCGTTAAGATGCACAAAGAAGCGCTCGTCGTGGTGCTGAGAGACAATTGTAATTTCCTTGAGGGCGTCGCGACGGCGATGGGTTAGCCGTATATGGCAAACCAGCTGTACGTCGACGTACGCAGAATGCTTTTAAAAAAAAAAAGAAGTGCCACGTTACAACAGCAAAACGTAACTCTATTTCATTAACTCGGCAAAGACACCTTTAATGCTGGTCGACCTGGTTTCTTTGGTTCGTTGATTCCCTCAAGAAATGAATTCACCCTACTTTCGGCTCGCGTGAATTTCGTTTTCAACGAACTTAAGTAATGCTGGGGCTGCGATGATGAATGCAAAGTTATTCGTATATAATAAATATTTCACACCGGTTCGTGGTACATTTTTGGGCATTATCCCATCATCGTAAATGAGACTTTTCTTTTTCTAGTGAGTTTCCTTTAGGATAAACAAATTTTCGAGCGAATTAGAGAAACTCCTACTCGTCTTTGCCATCTTAATGTTTCCTAACCTGAAAATTTGCTCAGTGACTTTTTGGCGTTTTCACCATTATTTTATTTACCCATTAAAGTATACCTTACGTAGTACATACATACCAATACGAGTGCGATGAATGAATGTAATACACGTGAGAATTAACTATAAATTTTTCCAGTTAATTCAGTTACAGTGATAACGATATTGGCAAACTGAAAAATTGTACTATCTCTTTTAACGAACTTTGAAAGCTTAGCGTTTCTCTGAATAAATATGAAAGTATAGTAGTCAGCACAGTTCTTGTAATCTTTGGATATTCATACTTCCATCCTATCTAACACGTACCTACTATATAAAAAAGAGATTCTACGTTAAATCTGCGCGAGGATTAGCATCGTATATTAAATTTGCCAACGAAGCCAAGCACGTACGTGTGTACGTATGGCGTGATACGAAATTTGAAATTAAGTCTGGAACAATATTTAAAAAGAAGGCAAACTTCTTTTTTTTATGTAAGTTTCTATTTTCACAAGCTGCGTCAAGAATCTAAATATATCTTGTCATTTTATGTTACAGGTTCATCTCCCAACCGAAGCAGATACGCTCATAGTGTGTCGCGTTGTCAAAATGCCGAACATTCACCACAAGCATCACGTCGTTAGGGTAAGTCCACCTTAAGTCAAGTTTACAACCGCCTTTCTATCATGTTCCATCTGGTTGGCAAAGTGTGAAGTAAAATTTGAAAAGCAGCAAGTAAGGTAACAATATACTCCGCGACGGGAAGGTACGCGTCGGTGGGCGACCATAATTTAACGGAATTTCATTCCTTCTCATTTCCATATCCTCAAGTGACTTTTCTTGTTTTTCATTAAGTTTTCCCGCTTACAAGGCTTATCGATCTTCCTTAGTTCTCAACGGAGACTTCCATCTGTCACAATGAAATTACGGGTGTAACGCGATTAAAGAAGTACGCTACGGTGTGGAAGCTCCGAAAGTTATTAAATTAAAAATTTGGTTGTATCGATTGCCCAATGCCTTTTGTGACCGCGATATCGATCGTTATGAATTTAAATGAGAAAGTTTCATCATTCGGAGTTTACTCGAAACGTCCTCGCCGACCGGCTGAGTATCGAATTTTGAAAATGGACGATATCCAATTTCAATAGGAAAAAAAAAACTTTGAGATAAAAATCGAGAGGAAAGAGAATTGATCGATAAACCAGGCATTCGTCACAGCATGGACCTGCATCACGTTACAATATTTTAAAAATTGAATCTAAACCATATGTCGTTTTAAATTCCAGTACGAACCAGTGATCGAACCAGGTAGACAGGAGTACCTCCATCATATGACTCTCTATGAGTGTCGTGGCAATCATACGGAATTAGAAGCGGCTTCTGAACAAGCAAAAGTGTGCGAGTCACTGTCATTAACGTCTCTCCAGTGCAACACAATAGCCGTGACCTGGAGCTTGGGATCAGAGGTAGGCAATCCGTTCCAGTTTCCGTTTCTATTATCTGTAACTCGTTCCATCGATACAAAACGGTATCACCGACATTGCTCCGCGCGACAGAGAGTCCCTTCGTTAAAACTCGTAAAGAAAGCGATCAAGAATCAGCTTCAATAAGTTTCAATCCTCGAATGGCACAAAACAAAGAATCCTCGTTCAGTAAATACGTGCGGGCGCGCACGCATGTAACTGAAACGCGGGCCATAATCCTCCCCATCCAGTAATGCATACCAATATACCTGACGAGCAGAAACTCGTTCCTAGAGGTTTCGAAACATGAGCTCCCTGCGAAGGCAGTACTGCGCATGCCCACACGCGTCTTCTCGCTTTGGCCCATACAGCCACAAGCTCAAGTTTTTGCTCTTCTCCGTACGCGAACAGCTTCACCCAACCTCTGCGTTTTGCAGGGCTTTAATTACCCGGCCGAGGCCGGATACGCGCTGGATCCACATAGCGGACCACGCTATTACATGCTGGAGACTCATTACACGAATCCGCAACTGGACGCCTTCATTACCGACAGTTCCGGTCTCCGATTACTTTATACCGATCGACTTCGGGTACACGACGCTGGTATACTCAACATAGGTATTGAGTCCAATTGGAAACACATAATTCCACCAAGGCAGCCAGAAGTCATCTCCGAAGGACACTGCATTGCCGACTGTACCGGAAAGACTATACCCAGTAGTGGGATTAATATGTTCGCTGTGATCATGCATACTCATCAACTGGGCAGGAAGGTCAGGTTGCGACAGATACGTGCTAGCGAAGAGTTGCCGCCAATTGCATCCGATTCCAGTTACGATCCCACCTATCAAGAGTATCGGAGACTTCAGCGACCCGTCAAAGTCTATCCCGTAAGTAGTTCGCTGACGCGGGAAGCAACAGTACCTTTTAAACTGGAATTTCGCGTTCACGTACTCAATATACCCTAAAACATGATTCTCGTTACAGGGTGACCATTTGGTGGCAGAATGCACCTACTCTTCGGAGTCTCGAAAGACGATCACTCTGGGGGGACTGGCCACTAGAGAAGAGACTTGTTTGGTGTCTGCCCTATACTATCCACGGATCGAGTTGTCTATGTGTTACTCGCTCCCATCCTTACCCACAGTGCTGCACAGTCTGGGGATCCAAGAATTAATGAAGTGAGTTACTTTCTTATCTCTACCATTATAATCGCGTCGTGTTATCGTAAATAATGGACAGTGTGCCAGAACATGCATACGTACTATACAGTTTAATTAAATAGTTTTATTTTTACCTAAATCTTTGAGATCTTCGATTCCATACGCGAATACCGGAAATCCATAATATCGAGACATCCTACCTGTTTTCCTTGCAGAGGTTACGATCCCGTGAAGATCTTAAAGCCAAAAGAACTGGAAGGCATGACCTTGGAGGAACGTCTCATGAGCTACGACTGGGACACCAGTTTTCAGAGTTTCCAAGAAGCGACACACGCGGGGACCTTCAATCCCATTTGCCTAAGTAGCAGGGGTGCCTGGATATCGGAACGCGAGGAGATCTACTATCCTCGAATCTTAAAGCCATACAAGGAATCGTCCCCACCCTGTTCGAAGAAGCCTTCAAGGAATAAGTTGTCGATGCTGCTGAGCCAGGACAGCGATATCGGCGCCCCGGTAGATCCTGAAAGCGACGAGGCCAATGCCGTGGAACGTGGTCAACTGGTTCGCAGTAAAGTATCGCGCAGTAGCGAAGGTCCAATCGCCGGAAGTTCGTCGGCAATGTCAGGATCGATTACCCTGATCGTAGCCGTCGTCCTTGTGGCCTTCAGGTGAACGTGCAGTACGCGATCTCTATGGTGAATGTCTGTGTATCAAGCGAGCAAGGCTCGTAAATATATAGAACGAGCACAGGGCGCTTACAGAATCTGCAGCGTACGAGCGACGTAAAGCGTAAGTACATGATACAGGATCGCAAGCAAGAAACGTATCTTCCTAAGTACATTCAGTTTTATTGTAAAGATCCCTTATCCTATTTTTCTTCTTTATTCTCTTCATTCCTCCTCCTCTTACTCTGCTTTCACGACCCACCATTTCGTCGCGACTGCGTCGCTCTTGATGCCAATGCTACCTTGTGTCGGGTCATTGGATATCTTTCGCCCGAATCTAGCCAACTGAAGAACCTCTCAAGGGTATTGAAAAGTTATGTCCTTTGCGAGAACTTTATCGGCTCGATTTGTGAGATCGTTTGAGAAGCACGATTGATCACGAGAAACGAGAGGAGAATCGTTAATGATTGGTATCGCGATATTGATTTTTTTTTTAACGCGTCATATTGATGGAGGTATCAGGATCGTTCGTATAATCGTGACTTGAAATTGTCCCGCTGGTAACGGGATGTTTGCGGATTTGATATCTGTAAGAATCCAATGGAATTTTTTTATTTCTATTTACTTTGTTCCTTGGAACGCTATTATTTTATCTACGACTCTCATACGTTTTTTCGTGATGCAATTTCTAAGTGCTTTTTGGTCATTTCACGTTTGTGGATTTGGCCGAAAGATAACTAAGGTAGACATAATACGCGATAGGTTATAGCTTATTGGTAATCGATGCTTCTTAGGAAGAAGCGCGGTAAAATCATTGAATTGTTGGCTGTTTATTTACTGCTCGAAAGTCAGCTAAAGCGCACGACGATATTGCAAATGATTTTCACTGATAATACATTATACGATAGACTCATTAGTTCATCGCTAAGCGTATATCTCGCATCGTCCGATTTCCATATCGTTTGCTTCATCGTCTTGATGCTAATGATTTTGCAGCCTTATCGGACTTTCGAGACAGAATCTGTATATTTTGTTAATTAGATTTTATATCTATATAAGTATTTCACGACGAACAATATAAACATTGGTTGATTTCTCAATAATGGAAATCGCCATTTACTATGATAAGAGACGTCCTAACGCGAGATGGATCCTATTTCTTGAGGATTTAATCATACACGTAACTTAACCAACGTTTATATTCGATCATTTGTTTGTATACATCTGTACAGTTATAAATCGCGGAAATGAACTCGTATATTCGCGTACAATATGCATATAGGAAATTATTTATTCTTATTTAAGTTTTTTCGCGACGAAAAAACACGTCGTCGTATTGCTTCGTAATTTTCTTCATATTTTTTTTTTCGCAATTACAATTTCTACTGAAGGCGGGTACAAACAGTCCAAGTGTTTCATCTCTTTGATATTATAATAAGATATTTTTTTGTTCTTTTGCGAAATCACAAAAAGTTTGTCCTTAATTCATTCACGTATAAGCATTTTGGGCCTCTCACGCTTGAACGACACACATTTATTTACGTAGCGGTCAGATTCTGACAAATAGATTCCGTAATGGAGCAAACGTCACGCAAAAGTACGGGCACGATTCAAGTTGACGCCAAAGACAAAAAAATGAATCAAAGGGTCGTAGACACACGTTACAATCGTTCTTTTCGCTAAGTGGCATAAGTATCCGTTAGCGTGCGCGCGGTACCGAATTCAAAGGACGCAAAGCGAAAAGCCCTTATATCGCTTTCACAAAACGTTACGAAAAGCGTTAAGAGCATAAATCCAGTTTGATCTTCCCTAAAAATACACGGCGTGAAAAAGAAAGTTATTGGACCTTTGGAAAATTTGAGAAATCGAACGCTTCTCGTATTTGCAACCGATTGGACTTTTGATGTTTAGATTGAATAAAAGTAAAGCACGTTTCCGCGTTACGTATACCGTGCGCACTCGCGAACGTGGATTTAAATTCCTGAGAAATAGAAAAGAAAAAAGAACAGTTCCCTCTAGAGCCTAAAAGATTTACGTAGCGACTAATTAATCTAACGCGTAATAATATTTTACAATTTAATACCGTTATTCGTAAATGTCATAGGCAATCTGTGTGTGTAGTGCCATAGGGCAGTGAATTCGCTATCAAAATGAAAGATCGTACTGCCATAGATATTTACATTGTACGTATAAAATTGCCGTTGAGACTGCCAATTGATTTGTTTGCTAATTATTTTTCAAAATGACTTATTAGAAGGAAAAAGAGGCCATTAGAATGTGTGACGATCGTTACGGCATAAGATTCAGTTAGGGTCTATATAATTTCTAATTATCATTCACACGACAAAGAAAACTTTTATTTTAAATCACTACGATAGACACACAGTGACTGTATCGTTGACTCTATGGATTTCCTCGTTGTAATTAATTGATCGCAGTGATCAAAAGAGACAATATTTAACAGAATCAGAAGTTCCCATGCTCGTTTCTTTGTTTCACCCATCAAGTATCTTATTATTTGATTATTCGTTCTCATTGCGAAATTAACGTTGCATTCGACGTGGAGCCTAATTTGCGATACAACCTTCGTTTTTGCTGGAACGTCCGTTCGATTCCGATACAGTCACCACACGATGAACACGACCAAAGCTGCAGAATGTTTGAAAATACAGGAGGGCACTAGAAACCGCCGGTGATATGACCAGAACAATCAGTCAAAGTGTCAGGCGAAAATATCGCTTTAATACGGGACTTACGTTAGATAGACAATGATATTACGCAAAACTACATATACTCGACGATCTTGTATAATATGTATGTTAGTTCATTTCAAATACGGTTTCACTTCCTTTTGCCACAATTTCGTGAGTCCAGTAGTCGTCGGTCCAAGTCAAGCCGAGATACGTCCATCAGTCAATTTTCAAGGATAATCGTTAACCAACCGCGAGAGCAACATGGCCGAGATCCTTAAGAAGTGGGAATCGTCGGTTTAGGACCATAAGAAGTAATATTTCGTAAGCACATATGGACGTATGTATGGGCAGACTAGTACCACATATACCATTGTTTAAACCTAGGCTACTTCGATAATCCTATTTTGGACTTTGACCGAGTCGCGAGGGTCTCTAATCCGACGGTCGCGGATTTCAAACAAGCCGTTAAGAAAACTTCGTTTGCTGCACTCTCGTTGGGAATATTGTCCAGGCCAAATTCGAGTTCGAATCGCGTGACGACGTTCCGGACGCGTAAAGGGTTTTGCCCGTTGATTGGTCCGTAGTGCTCCGTAGCGGCTTCAACTTTTGCGATTAACCGTCAAACTTGTTTCCAACTGGAAAACGAGAACCCGCGCGAATGGGAGAAAGAGAGACGGGCAGATACTGAAAGAAATACAGAAAAGGGCAGATAACACGCGATAGGTATGGATGCTCGATTCCGAACGTTTTATACCGGGTCACTTTATAATAAAGTCAATACTTTAATCAGAGCGCGAATCCATGTCCGGTTTGCCAGTTTTATTAGTGAAATTGGACACTGGGCTCGTTTAATGAGAATGTGGCGAAAATGGAAGTGCCTCCGACATTGTATGTATTGTATGTAGGAGATTAGGAATCATTGGGTGCTACCATCCTGCTATCGAGGCGGGACTAGGAAGGATCGCAGTGTGCGCGATAACGAATGGGATATGAATGAGTATAGTATGTGTGTACATAGGAGCCCTGTATATAGTCATAGAATTAAATACATCCGATATAGACCCATAGGTACCTATACGAGCACGTATGTGTTACACTCGATTAGATACTACACATAGAGACTTATTAACTTTATTATTTACCTATGTACCAGCCACATCCCTTACCCTACCAAACAGCTCTTAGATTTATACCTACCTAATACTACACTTAACATTAATGACTAAATGCTACACTATCATCTATACTGTAACAAATTGTATTATATTTTATATATATAAATATGTAAATGTTTTTCTAATTGAAGCTCTTTCAATTACACATCTCCCACCGCATTCATCCTTCGATTAAGAAATAGTTTATAGTTCATAAAAATTTGATATGGTTCAAGATACTGCTGTGTTGAACAGGTTTTTAATAATTGAATGTAAAATCAATTTTTTGGAATTTTAATTAATTTGAATTTCTATTATGGTACTGGAGATTTTGACGTATCGGTACAGAATGCAAATTACTGTGAACCATTTTTATTTTAGGGATTTTTCGTAATATTGATTTGAACAAAAAAATTTGGGCCTTAGGTTTAGGTCAAAGGTCACGTTCGAGCGTTTAAATGAGTAATGACTCCATTTGATAAAGTGGAGTGTTTTTATAAGACTCTTATCGATCAGATTTATCTACGTACTATTAACGGAAGAATTCATTAAGACTTCAGTAAAAAGCACGAATTAAATTTTACCTTCACTTCAACTCGAATCACGATTCTATCTTGAATTTCCTTTACTTTTACGTTTCCGCAAAACGACGTTGTTACTGCTAATCCTGCGGATATCAAGGATCCTGGCATCTCTCCAAAATGCTGCACCTTCCCTTTACAATGGCAGTGGCATATCGCGTGTAAATCTTCCACTAGGATAGAATACTCTTCGTGATACAACACTATCTGTAAGGTAAGTGGAACGTACTATACACTTAAAAAAAAACAAAGAAAAAAGTAAAGATAAAAACTGGTGCATTGATAAAATCTCGAATTAATCAAACATTTGAAAGAGCAATAAAATATTACGTACAATTGCGTCAAATTAAAAAAAAAAGCTTGTGCAGCTGCAATAATTTTAAATATAAAAAAAAGAAGTATTTTTTGTTCATCAGAATCATTAATTTCTTCAAGTAAGCAACAGTGATATTCAGTTATATGCTGCGACGTGATTTTTCGATTCAAATAACGTTCTCACATTCGGGTTCCCTTCGGGTCGCCACTCCCCTCAGAAGCTACGCTCTCGGGTTGATTCGTATAGTTATGCCAAGGCTCTCGAGAGCCTTAAAGATTAAAGCCATCGGAAGATTTAATATTGTTGAGTTGAGGTCGGGGTGCTCGAATCTGCCGCGGGGAGTTAGTCTCGACGTACCGAGTTGCCCGGCAGAGGAGAAGAGTAGAGTACCCGACGGAGACGTTTCCACGGACCGGCAGA
>JARQSW010000292.1:166424-212811 GCA_030142375.1 Calameuta pallipes
GTGATATCTGTTGATAGTTTTTCTAGCTGTGTATCGATGCGGTATAGAAAGTTCTCGCTTGTGCAGTTCTCGCGTTGCTCTCACGATATCCAGAAAGTTCTATGGATTTTCTGCGAGTGTTCCGGAGGTGTAGTGCTGTGCCCACCCGAGTTTCCTCTGGATACGGTTCTCGGCCTTCGTGGATTAACTGCACCAGCTTCCCAATTTATTAATTGGTGAAGGGATTTCGATTTGATATCTCCGATTCGTTCTCTTGCTCTCTGTATCTCGCACCATTTGCCTGACGCTTACTCCGACCCTCTCTACCTCAACCTAACAGCCTGAGCGGTCGTGCATTTCCGTAACCGTTCGCTATCGTTCGTGCATCCAGTTGCGTTTGCTAATTGTACGCGACTCCAAATATCGACAGGATCCTTTAGGTTATCGCATTATCTGCTAGGTTCCGTCAGAGCTCTCGTTTTGGTGGAGTTGGACCTGTTCCATCCCAACTCCCAGGTCATACCGGCTCGTCAGTCCCTGGCGAAAAAAGAATTGGCTGGCGCGCCTGTCTGACTTGCGGATGCATGGCCGAAGAGTGGACGGCTGAAGGTAACGTAGGTTAGTTCTCGGATCTCTCGTTATCGGTGTCGAGTTAAGAAAATACGTTACGTAAGAAATTGTATAATTAGTTATACTTTGTTACGCGGAACATTAAAACTTTCCGAAGCAAATCAGTTTCGTGAATCCCCCGAGATGAGATCCATCGTATCAAAATTATTTAACTTAACGAGACAAGTCGTGCCCCAAAAACGTGATTCTGCCACCGCAGCTTTAGTTGGTAATTTAGAAACTACACTTTCAATTTAATCAGATTAATCATTTCATCAGTAGGATATCAATGTATTCATTGTAAGCCAAGAAAACGCGCATGGCTGATTAATATTACGTGACTGCACGAAGCTGATATCATCCTTTCTACTAGAAACCCTAAAACGTAATCTTGTGCTTATAATTATATACGAGTAGTACTATAGTTGGTGCTACAAGTATTTAGCTAGCTCAGCTGTTATTGGCAGTTCGAATTGCCACTCTAACTTCGCTCTCGAGTACCTACATCTTAGATTTAGCAAAGCGTCCAAGTTCCAATTTATTAATGAGCCAATTTCCTACAGCTAGTCTCTTACTCAGTCTACATACTTTCCACCTAATTAAACTTTGACGCCATCAATTTCTGACGTTGAAATACAGGATCTGTCAAAATTCACGATCCTAGTTTACATAGGAGCAGTATAGGTAATACAATCGGAATCATTGTTTCAAAAAAATGCCATAACGAAATGTCATTATGACATCTTTATATGGTATGACGTATGGCACCACTTTGGTTTTCGCTCGGTGAGTTGCAGTAAACGCCCGCAGGGCTACGCTGGCGCTAGTTTCTAATGCTTTCGATCAAAAGCCAATTACATTTTCATCTTCGTACAGCGTGCCGGTCATTTAAATTTATACCCAGTGAGAGCATAATAATTCTCCCTGGGTATGACAGTATCGTCAACATTTCTCATTTGGTGATCCAGCTATGCATAGATTCATCTGTATTACGTATAATCGGACACCAGGGTTACATAGAGTACGTATCTGCATACGCTACTCACGTAATACGGTTTATACTGGACTATATAAGCATGTCCTATTAATTATTTTATTTCCCTAGGAGAAAATGGCATGATCTGGCACCGTGGTGACGGTATTGGTCTTAGCTACGATTTTTGCATAATTTTGTATAAACTTGTAAACGTTACTGGGAAATATTAATACGGAGATAAATCGAGTAAAATTATTTAGCAAGTTCTTCAATGCACTTTATATGGTTTATTGAAAAAATCAATTGATAAATGAAAGTATTATTCGAATAGTCATTATTATTTTTCAACGTCCACTAATCCTGAATCACGATGAAAATTTATGTGCAAAAAGCATTAATTCCAATATACACGAAATTGTTCGCAGTGAAATGATGGCAATGATGTCAAAACGTCATGTATGAATAATGATTCGATAAATTCAAGTATAGCCTTGTACAACACGACGTGCTCGTTCTCGTACAAACCATAGGAAAAAAAAAAAATTATTTACGTCCAGTGAATAGGGAATTTCATTGCAAAAAGTAACATTTCGTAACGATTAAAATCCTCTTCGCATTACATCGACGGGACCAGGTGGGCCGATTTGTATGTTATTTTCAATTATGTTTAATGGAACGTTCGCATTTCTGATCGATTCGGACGCAACTTGTTCGCGAAACTGGCGAAACAATTTTAACCACAAAATCGCAGTTTGCGTAGTGCAATTCATTTCATTCACACGTGCATTTACTATAGGAATAGAATTTGCAAAATGCCAATACATTCCAAAAAAATACTTTCTTCTTGTCATAATTAATTTCATCAATGTTTATCTGCAAAGATTTATACAAGAAACAGTTTTTTTTTCTTTTTTTTTTTTAATAAACATTTTACCATATTCCCAACATATTTCACGCTCTACTTTGACAATCTCGTAGTCCCATAACTTCTAGTACGTTTTTCGTAATTTATAGAACGGCAATTCGCATCTCTGCGAATCGACAGTGTGACAAAAATGTGCAAAAAAGGACAGTCTCGAATATGCATACATATTTCGTTCCTGGTTCAATATTTCAGGATATATTACATATTTCAATGAAAATTTACGAGAATCCCTTCCACGTTTCATTTTTTTTTTCGCAGTCGGGCATTAAGTCCATTGGGCGCTGTCCGTTTTTGGTGCATTTTTTAAATAACAGTAAATCGCGAATGGGTGTATACCGCGTGACCGGGCTTATGGGGTCGGTCACAGTTTATCCTGAGCTAAAATTCCTATCGAACCAGCAACGAGTCGTAGAGTGTTTAGTGCATTAGGGGTGCGCTAGAGGTGATACGTATACGAAGTAGCGTCAATACGTATAAGTATGCTGAGGACTGTAGAAGTAGACGAGGGACGATAGGGGGCTTCTGTGAAATTTATTAGCACCGGACGCACTCAGCCGTAGCCCGTCACTGTAAATTAACAGTAAACAGAGAAACGAAATGACCTCTCCTAGAGGCAGTGCTTGTTGTTTGCGGGACCACCATTCGGCTATGAATTAAAACATAAATTTCAATCAAGCAGTCGACGGCATTTATGCGCTCGCGCGTTCACGTCTCCACTACCCTCGATATAACCCCCTATACATAGGTAGGTATACATATACATGCACTCGTATATAGATACATTTTACCACCCTCGAAAAACCCTTCTGGCATCAATGAAAATTGACAAATTTACGATAACACGCACCCTCATCCGCTTAAAGGCTATCGCAATTTTCAAGGATAAGTCCCCCAATTTCTCCCTCGTCCAACTTAAGGAAGAATTTTCAACGATCGATTTAACCCACGACGGTTTTGTCCCTATCGGAAGGTCTTAGGGTGACTGCCGAATGCTTAGCTATATTCTCGTTTGCGCGTCTAACAACGAGTGGCTATCGATTTGACTTAATGGTATTATCGTTATATCCAGTAATGTCATGTGCACTTATGCCGAATGAAGTCTATTCGAAGTCTCGTTCAATCGCATCCCACTACAAGAGAAATGCACGGACGCTTTAATGGGATTGAATTAATTGATCGTAATCGAAAGAGGTGACCCTACACATGCACCCAAATGAATAATGAAGAATATATATATTTCAATTAATTTCTTCTATCAAATGTGGGCTTTTAAAAAAAATGAATGTATTACTTAATAACGATTATCATTAGCCCCATTACCGTGTTCCCGTAATGTTAATGTTACATGCATATATGTATATATATTTATATATATCGTACTGCAATTTTTATCCTGGAAATATACGTAACGCATTTAAATTTGTATCCAAGTAAATTTCTTCTGAATATATAGGTCAAATGTACTTCAACATTTTACCTATCGTTGCCTCCTCGGCTGGCTACATTACCAAAGGTCTTTGACGCGTACCACCTGCAGTACCCATTGCTTTCAAGAAAACCACGCGCCATTGCGGCTTTGTAGTTAAGTGCCTTCTGGACCTTAAGTATCGCCAAAGGAATTAGGGCGGGTTATCGATCTTGCACGAGGTGCGTGTGCGTGTTCAAGTTTGGTTCACTAGTTCAGCATTGGATTACGCTGCATTGCGTGATGTTGCGACTGTTCGAGTTTATTGGATAAACTTTGTCCAAGTTATAGGCTGCCGTGGGATTATGACAGTACTTTGGTATTAACCTAGAAAATTTTATTGGCCATAAACATCTTAATGTCATTAATTACAGTAATGCACCATATACGTCCGTAGTACAGAGAGTAAACAAAGAAAAAATCCTATAGCTACATCTCATTCATGTTCGTTCATTCTTTCCTTCTATTATACATATATCGAAACGATCGATCCTCAACTTGAATTTCATTGAAGTCGATGACGTAGGAATAAAAATTGAACGACGCTGAGACGCAATGGATATTAATATGACTGTAGAGTGTAGCCATTAGATGGAACCATCTATTTGTAGGTACCGGAGTCAAACTACTCGCTGCCGTCGGAAGAGATAAACGACGCTCAAGGAACAGGTAAGTACTGCTTCCGGTGCACTAGACGATCAGGTTCCATCCACTGGCATCTCATCCAGTCGAAAGGCAGCTCCAATGTTCTCCATGTTCATCTTCGCGGAGTCCGATAGACAATGTGAAACTATCGATAGTGCAGGAGTACGGTAGTAGCGCGGAGCATTGTAACGGCCGAGTTCGATTCAATCAGCCTTCATTGTTCAAAAGTGCTGCTCGAGATACTACAGTGCAACCAATGAACCTCGCTCTTTGCTATTCTTTCCACTACGCTCGAACCGACTCGTCCATTCAAGCTCAGTTACTGGCTATCTGTACCAGCTTTCATTACCATTAAGGGATTCTTCTAATTTGATTTCTTTCCATCTTATTCTTCTCTGATTACTAACGTCTATTGTTAATTTGTTCGTGCTTTCTACGTACGCCTTTAATACTATATATACAGGGTGGGGCGGAAATTATGGTACAATCGAGAAGGAGGCGATTCCACATGGGAAAGTATAAATCGAAATTGCAGAATAAATTTTGTCTTTACGAGACTTTGTTTTTTAAGAAAATCGACTTTAAAGATCCAACGGGTACACGTGCACTTGACTGATATTCTAATCAAGGAATCTGGCTAGGGACCGCTGTTGGGGGAACATTGGAGATGAAAAAAAGTTCACACGAATAGTATACATAATAAGGGAGATATTTACACTGGAAATTTGGTAACTCTGACAGACTCCCAACTCTGGGGAAACGCCTTAGCCTCGTGTAGCAGCTTCAAGCCAGACATGCAACTCGCAATTGATTCCCTAGCGGAAGTTCACGGAACTATCGCATATAATTAACGGCGCCGTCTGCTGGAGTTTTCCGAAACTAACCAAAAATGCACCTCATGAAAATACATGCCTCGTAATTGTCGTTCCACGCCTCGTAGCGAACTTAAATTCCGTTAGAGGGCGTGGAGCAAGATTTCAAGATATGCATTTTCATAGGCAGCATGAAATATGCATCTTAGCTGATGCACTTTGTATATAATACGTATTACGTGGTCTTTCTATGAAAGTAAGTCAAGTTCGTATCGCATCAGTGAACTGCATTATTGAATGTACATGACCGTCGAGGGAACTAGCTATATGTCTAGTTCTGAATAGGAAAGTCCGGTTCTAGGAGTAACGTAGCGTGGAACAAGGATTACTCGAAGAACATAATATACAAGGAGCAACGAATTGCTATTGTTGAGAGACATGCTCAACGTGCCGTAAAACTTTGCGAGGTAGAGGTATGTCAATTGTCTGAGTAAAGTTTTGTAAGATTATTTTACCTTGACGAGGTTGAGGATGAGGAGGATGATAATAAGGCCAAGAACGAGGAGTCGTTCAAAGTTTCGAACAATTACGCCACGGGTATGCGATGCCATCTTTCATTTTGCTGAACAAGAAGATCCTTTTGCCGGGACGCTTGTCCAATAACAGAAACGAAACGTAATTACTTTCTACGGTAGTGGACCGGAGCAACCACATTCGCATGGCGAAAATCGTATTGCCAGAAGCAGACCAAGTGAATGGGTTGTTAGCACTGGATTACCTCGACGCCTTACAATCACGATGCTCCTTTGAAATGAACGCCCTGGTTGACTGGCTATCGACTTGCATACCAACTAGTAACTAGTTACCTTCGCTTTACGTATATTCGGGACAATTCTGTGATTAATAGTCGATTCACCGATCGTGAATGCTTTACTTTACGAAGTTCTTCTATGGTTCATTCGATCCTTTTTTTTTTCTTTGCTTAGTCGTAGAAAACGACCTTTAATTCTTTAAGCATATTTTCTTTTCACCAATTCAGATACAGGGAAGGCACCGTCATTGCTAGGCTTCAAAGACCTTGCACAATCTATTTTTAAACGTAATCAATTATCAATTCGTGTAAGAGTATCGAATGTTTTTGAATTCTGTTGCGATCGATCGTCATTTAATACCTGAATGGTTCGGTAATTTTTTGTAAAAATACGGTCTACAAGCTGTATAAAGGGGTAGGAAAAAGGGTGTATCAGGCTTCTCTATTTAAAATCGCTTCTGTTATCTCCGAGGAATGTAGAAAAAATTGCCAGTTTAAGTAAGGACGGTGAAAAAGCTCGACAGGGCTTTTTTGGAGACTTCGGCAAATGAGAAAATCATTGTCGTAAGCGGTTCAAGGAAACGCGTATTCTCGCGCGACAACGGCGCGTGTACAAGTTTCCTGGGAACGAAACATTGGGGTTTAACAGACATTCTAGTGGATGGATGCTGAGGGTTGGAGTGCGAGGGATGCTCTTCAACTTTTTATTAAACCTGGTGAGGTTAACAAGAGTCCGCGTACACGATGACGAAGGGGCCGAAGTGCCGCGTGGCTTGGCTCGCTTAAACTAAGGATAAAGAAGGGAGGGAGGATGAAGACGAGGATGAAAATGAGGATGAACACCAGACCAAGGGAGAGAGCCCAAGTGCAGACTCATTTGCAAATTCCATGCTCCCTCGTTTTATACGTTACCGAGAACGAAGAGCTCTTCATGAACTAGGGGGTGTATTTCATGTACATCGCAAGACGATATCCCATAGAGTGATGATTCCAGAGTGGACCATTTTTACAATCTTGTTAACTCACTCGTCGGTTGCAGTGGCGGGTGCACCGCTTAGTTTCAAAGTAATTTCACTAGAACTTTTGATCCAGCTTAGTTAGTCACTTGAACCACGAAGTAAGCTTCGAAAGGTAATACAGCTAATATATTCTGGTAACGTAGATATATCATCCTGTGAAACTGATTTCATGAATTAATAGAAACCTTGCGTCGTGTACAGGTGCTGATTATTAAAAAGGTGTCCTAAGTCTCAAATATTATAAAAATTGTGCTAATCAGTAAAAAATATTGTTCAATGAACACAAATGCAAAAGTCTAATTATTTCCAAAAATTTGACTCAGGTCACTTTCAGAATCAACGGCACATGTATCAAAGTATTTGTCAAGTACCTATTATTGTCTACAGCAACGAAATTAACTATAAGCACTCGCCTAAGGCCTACAGTAACACGCGATAGACTGTGTGCCAATAACATCCAGTTAAAACTCCCATTTCGAACTGCAAACCTCAAACATTCTAGCTATTCCATTTTGAGGATAAACAAACAGCAATCCCACTGTGCGATGCTCATCGCATCTGACTTTAATTCCACGTTATAATCCTTCGGATTGTAAATGATCCAATATAAGCTCTCCATCTACTTCCATGCCAATACCAAGCAAATGGAATAAAATTAAATGAAGTAAACTCATAATATAATATTTACCAGACGAACAAAAATCACCAAGAAACGAAAAAAAAAAAAACACCAAAAAACACTCCAGTCTAATTCCACTAAAAATATCTACATCTAAATGCATACTTAGGTAAGTCTATTCATGAGAAGTTTCAGTTTTGACAATAAGTTAACACGAATAAAGGGTTACTCCCCTAGGTTATAGCTACCCAAACTATATGTATATACATAGATGCACCGTACGCTGTGCTATGTTGGCATCCGTCTCACAATACATGGTACACTATACATACGTCAAGAAGAACCTGACCCGAGGGGACACCGCGAGTACCCAAGCCCAACACCCGAGGCGGCTTTTTCGCCACTCGAGTCAGACTCTCGAGTCTTTTTATTTTGCGCACTAGCTGTTGAGCTAAACCCTGCAAGCTACGTACAACCTACTACCTACTATACCTGCCTACTACCTACCTACCTTGTACTCCTCTTCCTTCTGTAGTACTACGTACCGACTGACCCAATTCCTCCGGCTGTTGCACTGAATGTGCAAAGGAATAGAGACGCTCGTCTGGAATTTAGTTGTTCGTTAGTGCGGCGAGCAGTAATTGCCCATCGTGCAAGAAGTCTAACGCAGCGATGGTTAATGGCAAACGTGACTTGCTTATTCGGATTGGTACTGTCTAATTCTCAGCGAGCTCGACACTGTAGAAACGGGTCGCGAACTGACGTTATTCAATTTCCCTAATTGCCATGTACAGCGAATTCATAAACAACAAACACGAGTGGCGAGTATGCGCTGACGATAATCTATATGACTCACCTACGGTACGTCTACTGAAACTTGATTATATTTTCTGCACAGCCAAACCTGTTATTGATTACATTAATAATTGCGAGGTTTCGTTTTAATTTTGTCCTTTTTTATGCAATAACGTGTGACCCTGAGGTCGATCTCGTATTTCAGACAGTTCATACTTCATCTGTTTTTTTTTTTTACAGGGTTAAAAAGTTAAGCATCGCTTCGTCACTGGCGATTCGTGTTCTTACGAAGAATTGACAGATAGGATCGATGGTAAACGTTGGTAGGTAGAAGCCTCCCCGAGCCAGCAGCGACGGAAACTCTGGAAATTGATTCGGAATCGTTCTCGTGGTAGCTGCGTCCTCTTAATAATTCAGAAGCAAACAGTATGACTCCATTCTTGGAAAACAATTATAGCGGAATTAAAGTTTATTCCAGTGAGCATTAAGGCCTGCGCGTGCATCCTTGTAATTCCGTAGAAATTCGTTGACTCGCACTTCGCCCTTTTTGCTTAATTGTATTTTATTTGACTTGCTTTTTTCATTCGCTTCGCACAAGTCTCCGCGAGCGACCAGCGCAAAACGTGTGGCATCGATTCGCTCGTCCCCTTTGACCTGCTTCAGGGATACACACGTAAGAGCTATTATTTCCTCAGGTACCGGGTTTACATGTGCGGAGCCAGGTATAACGCGTGTCCCGACGCCAGATCTTACGGATAAAACTGCAGGGATATGTAAGGGACGTACGTGAACTTGCATGGAATATTTTAGGGAAGTTATAAAATGGAAGGATTGTTGCTGCCGGCTAATTTAACCTCGGTTGATAAGATGGCGCTTTTAATAGAAATAGTAGCGGTGCATGTGGCAGTAGCAGCGTGCTGTGTAGTCGTAACTAGTATACGAGACCTCAATGGTAATATTCTAATTACGTACAGGTCATTAGCGAAATGATGCGCAAGCAACTATGAGCCAGTGATGAGATACAACAATGATTATTGGCGTAGAATCGTCGTGCACTTTAATTTCATATTCTTATCAGGGACTTCCTTGAAGATCGTAAAACTTAACAGATCTAAAGCAATTATTTCAAATTGGACTGTACGTTGTTGTAATGTAATAACTGTACTGGAACTATATTCAAGTTAGATGGAAATATTATTTCGGTAGTTATAACTGTGATTTCTGCAAATTACGGAGGACATAAGTTGGCGACCCTAATGAGTGTAACTCAGTATACTTTTAACTCACTGGCACTATTAGAATTTTATAATTAGGTACATCTTATATTGATAATAAGCATCAAAGGATTTCTGATTTAATTTATTTCATTTCTTTTTTATCTGCGCTCTTGATATGATTACGGCTTCGATGATATAAAATGTATTATTATTGTTGGTCCAATGTACTATTAAATTTATGGTTTACAACTATGGTCAGGTTAATGGATGGAATGAAGTTGTACTTCAGATAATATTAAAATATGTATACCAGGCTATTCAGGAGTATTGCATCATCTGTATGGGATTCTGCCGTATGAATAAAATGGACCGATTAACTTCGATTGGTGCAATACTCCTCGTGAACTGTGCATATTGGAAAATATAAGGATGGCTGGCAAATTAAATCCGTAGCCGTACTATTAATTTTGAAATTCTCTGTCCTTGATAGATTTGGTTGAGCCTACAGAGGTCGTAGATTTGTGATAGAAAATTTGTACTAAGGCGAAATGGGTACTATAGCGTTAAAATTAATACGTGACGGTATTACGACTCTACGCTCTGATTGAACGTAGCGACAGAAAAGTTTTAACGACTGAATCGTAGCAGCAGCCAGGTGCAATTAGCCATCGAGTAATTACATCCTCGTCATTTGTCGAACTATTGTTCCGAATTAATTATGTATGATTTCGGAGGAATTAATTGCTGATAATGTCGCAAGCGGCAAAGCTCTGTGGTAGAATAAATTAAACGATGCCATGACGGTTTTATTTTCTACTTCGCACTATTCAACGATTTAACGTACGATTATCAACGTTTAATCAGGCACGCTCGTTTGCTAGTCTTCAATGAGTGATTAAATTCGTAACGTTGAGTTAAATATTCATTTTCAAGAGTAATCTTCAAAATGGCAATTTTGCTTAGAAATTCATGTGTCGAAAATACGATATTATTTATGATAAATAATCTGTAAATCGAGTGTACGCTTCATTTTAATCACTAAATAATTGTGAAAGCTGATGAGTTCTCATCGACCCAAAAGGATTTGGATGAGTCGCAAGAACTGCGAACCCGAAGTGAGATTAGATGACTCGAGCGGAGGGTTCGAAACTTTTCGAAGAACCCTTTGAAATCAAATACTTTAATGCCCATCCGTTCCTTGGTTAAAACTCTTATCGACGAAACAACTTCGACTGCTCAACCATATAAGCTCACTAAATGCAATTAAGTACTAAAACAAACAGAAGATGGGTAACGCGATATGGTTAACTAGCGAAAAAGAACTGAACTACTTACTTGAAAAAATACTCATCCGTAAATAAGATAAACTTTTACGGCTCCCTTGATCTATTTAGGTGCCATTTGGAATTTGTCTATCAATTAAAAATATTCAGATATTTATTTTATTTATTCTACTGATAAATACAAGAATGTTTATCGATATAATTACAAAATAAAAAGTCAATATTTATTAAATTTCGTAGTTCGAATTTTCAAAAAAAAAAAGACTCATCTCACCTAGAATCATCAATGGAAATAACAGTGGATGGGTGGCAGTTGGCATTTTTAAAATGCAACTAAGTAAGCAGCTACTTTGGTCTATCGCAGAAGCTCTCTGGAGTCTTGGAAGTGAGCAGAAAAGCCGTTTGTTTTCCACAATCTGCAGAGCGGTAAATTCCGGACGTGTGGCGTGCATGGCACAAGCCTGGATAGGAATAGGTCTTGGAGTGGATATAGGGACGAGAAACTGGGTGGAAGTTAGGGGTTAGATATCTTCTCTCGTGGTAGCCGAGCTGGAAGCCTCCCGGGGAATCAGCTGATCTTCCTCGCAATACTCCCTGTGGCTCCCTGTGGCTCTTGATGTATAATCGCTAGGGCACGCTATCGGATTTCAGCGATACCGATTCGCCGGACGCGCCAATGAGAAACTCGACACGAACGTGCCCCGCGTGCCCGACATCAAACCAAACCGATGCCAACGGGGTTCGTACTAATTTAATTATGCCCACATGGGGTACAATTTTGAATTATCGTATATTGGGCTTCTGTATCTTGGATATCGAACATGAACCTTTTCAATTTGATCACGAAAAAGATATTGTTATGCCCATGATAATTCTCCAAAGACATTCCAGCTTTGCTTCGAGTCACCATAAAACCGATTATCGACCAGGAAAGCGTAGTTGCTGTTTGTCTTTACTTACATTAAACATGTGTTTATTAGAGCGTGAATACCAAGCCTCGTAAAATACCTCAGCCGTAATTTAAAAGTCAGCCAGCCTACATACGATAATACTGTATATCGCACTGCGCGGAAAATTTGAAATGGTAAATGTATAATAGATTGTCATTATAATAAATCATAGGATACGCAAGCCCGCAAATGGTTATATAACGAATAATTTTTTAAAATATGATATCAAGGAATAATTTCCAAAATCCATCGATGAAAATCTTATGATAAAACACAAGAGTCAGTAATGACGGATTTCAATAATTACAATAGGAATTTTTTCAATTATTCAATTCAATTATTAATTTAATTATCGTGAAAAATAAAGTATTCAATAATATACAGGGATGCTACAAATAGAAATGTATATACATATATATATATAGTACATTTCACACAATATTGGTTATGGTAGATCTAATCAGAAGACTGATAAAAAAAAATTTAATGAACTGGCTTAGAGCGCAAACCTTTCATTATTCATACGCGAGACTGAAGTTTTGTGAATGATTGGTCTGTGTACGAGAGCAATTTAATTACTGTTTCTTGCAAATGATTACATTTATGTTTAATTAGTGAAAGTGTTATCG
This sequence comes from Calameuta pallipes, assembly GCA_030142375.1. Classification (NCBI taxonomy): domain Eukaryota; kingdom Metazoa; phylum Arthropoda; class Insecta; order Hymenoptera; family Cephidae; genus Calameuta; species Calameuta pallipes. The sequence continues at coordinate 179,159 of JARQSW010000292.1, forward strand.
TTGAACCTCGCATGACCTTTATTACTTGATGATGCCGTTGCAGGTATGTAGCCGGAATTAGCATACAGGACGATTTAAAAGAAACTGACATGGAGATACAACAGTTATTAATTTATATCGTACAACTGAACATTCTAATTTAAATAACCGATGTCGTCCTATTATCAAAATTGGACGAACATGAATTTCTAGCGTACACGTATCCACTATAGGAGAAAATAATTTATTTCAAATGAAATACTACATATTTGCAATACAGCCATTCTGTGTACATTGCCAAACTAATTATCATTAAAATTAATCCCGTAGATTACGTTGAAATTATTTCCAATTCAAAGTCTGCAGTTGTAAATAATATGTTTTGTTGCAGCATCGTCCACCGTAATACTATCTTCATATACATACATATAAGTGTCATATGAATAATTACCATTAATTTTTACCCTATAAAATTGACTTTATAGCTAAGCAGTTAAAACTGATTGGCTTCTAGCAGAGCCTGTATATGCATGAAGCATGCAGGGAAGGGCATCGATTAATATTAAAGTGTCACAGAACTCGGTGCACGGGCTCATCCTAATGCGCGCATTGCATGCCATTCGACAAAGCAAGACCGCATAGGGGAATCAGGTTAGCCAGCCTTGTTATACTCTGAACTTCGCGCAAGTCCATCGAATCGAATTGAACGCTTTCACGGTTACCAATCTTGGCTATCGAGAATATGGGAGTGTTCTGAATTTCGAGATTTCCGATTCACTGTAATTCTAAAAAATGAGAATCATTATATTCGCACTAATGCGAAGTAACAAATAACTCCAATGCAAAATTGTCAAACGAATTCGATTAATTGATTAACCTTTTCGTACAATTGTTATTCGCCAGTCACAAAGCCAACGAATCACCCTTGTGGAAAGTCAACCCATATAGGTTTATGTTAGTATAGGTCAAAGAAATTCAAATTGAATCGGTCCGAATGGCTTATTGATTTTTTCATGGAATTCGCATATTAGTATTCGTCTACGGCTGATAGCGGAGTGGATGGGGGAACAAAGTCGCGGAGAAAGTTATTTGATGGAAAAAAGAAAGACTATTCAAATCTTCCCGCTTTTTCTTATATCTAAGTTGTTGCTTCGTAAAGTTGTAGTCAACACAGCATCCGAGGGTCGGCGCGCGAATCATTAATCACGGAATATCATATTTCATTCTGTCATGACTCGCCTCAGAAACGGTTCTCCTATGCAAGGTAGTATTTCATACAATACAAGTGTCACAGAGTTTTTGTGAAATATACTTCTCAACTACAATTAATTAACTTCTTTTTTTCTTCTTTACTTATAATTATTAATCAAATGTCCATCGTGCCTCTCTGTCTTGTTTCGGTAATTAGAAGACCGGGACATTTATTAAGGACTTTTGTATTACCTTCCTTTTCTAGAATTACTTAATTGAAAAATACTAGGTATTTTTTTAATTGTAACTGTAAACGTCCACGAGTCTTGGTAATAAATTTATACGTGATTTATAGTAACCCATTATTCCTAATGGATTTTCCTCTATTTACTTTACGATATGCCGTCCAATATTTTATATCGAACACTGAATAATTTACGCTTTATAATTTTTACGGGAATTAAGCGTAGATACGTTCGACAGGTTAAATACATCGTAATACACATTAATGCAATAAACAAACGAATTGTAAATATTCCATCGCATTTACGGCTGTCGAGGGTGGCGCAACAATGAAAAATTAAAGCAGCATTTACTAGCAATTAATTAAAAAATAATTACACCCTCCCGAAATTGCGACCGCCATTATCGAACATAGGAAAATACAACTCAACGTAATTAGTTAATAAAACTTTTATCCTGGAATGCATTTTATACGATATCAACAGCGCATCAGATTAATACGATAAATCCGATTTGCAATTAATAAATAAAGTACAGTCCATATCCCGATAAAATTTACTTCACCTTTTCATATTACTTGTTTACCTTTCCGTCGCCTCCAAACGAATATTTATCTTTTCACGGACGTAACGCATTCTTCGAGATTGACTTTAAAAACCATTCTGATTTCTATACGAACTCACGAAATATCGATGTGAAATATAAACCAGAGTTGTAAACTTGTCTTTTATTCAAATGTTATCTCAATATAAAATATTTTCAATGTACTATCAAATCCACCTATGTTGTGTATTGCATAGTCAGCACATAGCATTCTATTCGCTATGTGTCCTACGCCACTGCAAAAGTATAAGCGCAGAGGGTAAAGTACTTGATCGAGGAGTACTATCTATTCACGTGATACCAACCTACCTGAGTTTTCCGATGACTCGTACAATATTCAAATAAGACGCCAATAAGCCGTTTTTATAAGACCTATCTGCCTAGCAACCTCGTCGTGCTAAGAGGCGGATGATTGCGTAGAATTTCGAGGGTAACGCAACTTCTGTCAAGTGATACTCGAGTCAGCACTTCTTCCCGGGATCCATCCGGTTCGCAACGTAGACTTCATCAATCCGAGAGAATATTACGATTTATTATTACTTCGATGTGTAAAAAATAGAAGTAACGATTTCGAAGGGGTTAAAAATAGTATTTTTCATTAGACAGTGATATATCTTTCTGGATCGGAAAAATTTTCAAAAATCTTGCCGTAAAGCTTGACTAAACTCATTTCTTGTTCGATTAATGGCTAACAATAATTTTTGGTTCTTCCGATTCGATGAAAAGAATCTTATGAAACGATATTTGTAAAAGGAGATGGCGTTGAAGGTGAAGTCAGTCATTCGCACTGCCAAGGAAGTTATCGAGTCTAGAAGAAAATGAGTTTTTCTGTAGATGGGTAACATGTTGAAAGCAAAAGAAACGATATACGTACTGAAATACAGGAATATGTTTCCTGTCGCTTCTACATAAACCGATCCAACTGTTTCTGTGTGTACATATGTATATTATTATATATATATATACTCTAATATATACGCGCAGAGAGCTTGAATATCGGCCGTTTGCCAGAAAGTTTTTCATAAGGTAAACGCAGCAAGAAACGTATGTACGATATGTATGTACGCAGACCTGCTGTGCATAGTAGTTTCTGTTGCAGAGGAGATGAAGTAAATTTTTTTTTACGATCATTGCAGGTTGGCCACCCCGGATTTTACACAGACGTTCAGAATGGATTATTCCGACCATTGAGCGGCAGCAGAACGTTCCACGATTCATATATTTCTAGAAAATGTAATTTTCTTAGAAAACCGCGAACCGTCGCTAATGAATTTTCTCAAGTATGTAAAGCGACGTACAACGGCACCGCGAAAAACGTCCGATATAATAATTCGTAAAATTCAATGGAAAGACGGTTTGGGCCCAGAAGAAAGCTCAGCGGACGGATTAATAGATTTTACTCCGAAGTTGAAAACTGAGAAACACAATCGCGCAGAACTGCGAGAGGACGGGAATGGTAGATCCCGTACAATTTACCGGTTCCGTGAACTTGGCGCAAGTGGCGCCCCCAGCAGAGTTGTTAACTAGTTTACATTTCATTTGTATAATATTCCATCGGGTTGTAGGTTGGTACTATATTCACGGATACCAACTGCGTAACACTAACAAATGTTGAAACGGACAAAGAATGATTCCGCGAGTTTCGTAAATCTTCAACAAAATATACACGAGTTTAGATATAGGTATAATACAGCACGCAAAGACTAAGGATGGGACACCCTTGTACTCAGTCCACAGTAAAACCAATAAGAACCTGAACTCTTCATTAAAACTCCACAGAGGTCAAAGTATAGAGTTAGAAAGAGAAGGGAGAGGTTCGGAGGGGGTAAAAAGTTAAAAAAAAAAAAGTCGAGTGCTGGGGCTTTTTGTAAGTGGGACTGGATATTAAAAGATATTCCGACGCCGAATAAAATATCAAAAGTTTCTACTTGCAACCCAACCCCAGGCTGCTCCATTATCCTTGGCGATAGTCGACCTCCAAGAAGGCTTCTTCTTTATAAAGCTTAAATGAATCTTTAGCAAAAGCTTTCTCACTTTCTCTCACTCGTCTCACACTTCTCTCTCCCTTCCCTCACTCACCAGTCGGATTTCTTTCGTTCTCCATCCCTTCGGTAAACTCCCGCTTATCCTCGGTGCCGGTTATCGCGGCGTTTAACGCGTGCGAGTGCGCCGTGGCGATTATTCGAGGGGTTACGAAGAAAAGTCTTCTCACCCTCATAATAAAAAAGCCACTTGAGAAATATCGATCCGTAGGATAAAAATTGCTGGTAGGGATTTGATTATTGTTGAATTCCATAAAAAGTGCGATGACACTCGTCACCATAATTCAATTGGAATAATTCGGATTTTCAGAATACCCCATATAAAAGCAATATATATGTATATACATATATATATACGGATATAACCGCTATGGTTATCAGGAAGATTTTGGAATCGGCAAGTTCATTATTCCCAATGGGAATAACAGGATGGAGAAAAAGTGGAATCAGGAGTCGACCAAGGAGTCGACGGAATTCTGAGAAGGCGTTGATTGAAAAAATAACTTCCGGAAAGTTTAAATTTATCCGTGCACCCTCTTCTGCTTGTGGAGTTTTCTTCGACCACGACTTGGATACCGTTCCGTCCTCGGGTTGAATATTATGCATAATTTTGCATCTTTACCTTACTTTATTCTCTCACTCGTCTTTCTGAACTCACCGCACTGAAAGAACGAACCCTCGACTTCGCAGGGGAATTGTCACTCCCTGTTTCCGAGCTCTCAAAGAGTCTCCGACTAACGTGACGAAAATATTCCATGTGGAATCTACTTTGCTCTATGACTCTTCTCGAGTGCCGCGATCAAATTTACTCTCAAGTTCAGTTCAGTAGCGCAAACTACGTTGGAGTGTTTATTGCCTAATATTTATGCTGATTAAGCCATGAATTGTCGCGCGAATTTGTTTTCCTTTTGAAAAGCATTTAGTTGGGACATTTCGCACACGCCACGCGGCTTCTTCTTGGCTAACAAGGGAGATTCTAACAGCGTGAGATGAATACAATATTACATTTCGTGGAAATATAACATTATGTATTATAACTGTATTTTCGACAAAAATTTTTTAAACATTCGGGTAAACTTAATCCTGGATCTTCTTAGTATCTTATGATTTGATACTGAACTTACGTAATACAGTGTGCAGGTGTAATTTATATAATATCAGGGGAAAGGAGAGTCAGATGCGAAGAAAGTTCTTTTCAAGATATTATGTTGAAGAGAAGTATATATTGTCATCGTTGTGAATAAATAAATTTGAAATATTTAGAATTGTTCTTATTGGCAAAATATTGATTCTGCATATTAATAACAGAACAATACTTTATCGATAATGGTATTATTTAGAGTCTATATGGTTGAGCTATTTCAAATAAATCAATATCGTATCTGCTATTCTTCGTCTATACAAGATACAATGTAAGTATCGCGTAATTGATATGCAGAATTAATTTTAATATAATGCAGTCCTTTGTATACCATTATTTTATTTTCTGTAGGACGTGTATTAATAAAGTTAAACATATAATTTAGCGCAATATAAAACACATCAACATTCCCTACTCTTATTTGCATTTAATTAGCAATGCAGGCCATGCATTTGCATTGCGTAAAAATAATAAAATTGGTTATGCGATATTCTATTTTCACCAATCAATTGTAAATACAATATGTGATATGAAAGTATACCAGGTATCTGTACAGGTACAATATACAGCTTTGTTTATCGTTATACGCATAATCCATCTCAAACATGGTAAATTTAATTTCCGTCATGACGTTATAAAAATAAAAGACACTCTTGAAAATTTAATTCTCACCTCATGAAAACAAATTTCACTTCGAAGAAGTCTTATGTGTAATTTCTATTCGAGCCGCAGAACGGCGCCATTTTAATACCCCTTCTGGAAAGTACGATCGATATATATATATATATATATATATAGGTACTATATATATATATATATATATAGGTACTATATATATATATAGTAATGTAAGACCGTCATTGTGGAGCAAGTTGAAAGTAAGTAGAGAAATCTTGTAGAGGTCAGAAAGTTGGTAGATTTGCCGTTTCAAAGAAAGTGCTTAATCTTTTACTCTTTTCAGTAATATTTTTTGTTAAGATGAATATTTAAAAGCTCAATGCATTAATAAAACTTAAAATTCATGCAAACCATGTAATAAGCACGTGTCCATCACTTGCGAATAAATTGATAAGATATTTCGCAAATGTTTAAAAAACTTTGTGAAGCAGTTCGTTGTTCAGTGGGATTTTAGTTTCAATTGGGATGTCTGGAAGCCCACTCCCCTTTTTCACATTTCTCTAACGCCTGTCCCACGGCCTCGGCAAATCCTCGAGGACTTCCTAGGATTTGAGCTAGACGGATTTGCGGCATACCACACCGGAATGGAATACGTTTTACCGAAAGCGGAGTAGTCGAAGTCTGTGCAGGATCAGACAGATTCTGTATTCCCTTTCTGCTTTCAATCTCGTCCGATACGCTCTTGTGCACCTATGAATTTTCAAGCTGAAATAGCGAATCATTCCAGTATTTTCAAGCGTCACTGGAAATTAAAGATATGAAAGTAAATTCAAAAATTCATATGACCAGGAGCAAAGGCGTCTGAGACACTCTAATTCAATGCTTTTCAAATTTAGAACAAAATCGAGCATTCCTGAGTCAAAGATTAAATGAAAAGTTCAATTGTAAAAATTCTTTCAAACGCTGCCTTAACCATCGCCGTAATCATGGAGAACGTAAAATGAAAAATTTTGAAGTTAGGTTAGGTTACAAAAGCTTTTCACTTTTATGCGGGTTTTTATGACGCAGTACAATCGAACCACGTTCCGTACGCGAAATCAATTGTTATAAGTGAATACTATTTTAATCTGTCGAAAGCAGTGGCTTTTCCATTGTATATATTTATATACGTATGTCAGCTGGTATAAGAACGTGCTATTTTTAGGACGCTTTTGATATCCTTTGAAGATGGGCGACACGTTCGCCGCCCAACGTGCTGTCATCGAGACGTAAATAAAGTCAAGTTCTTAAGAGTGGTAAAATAATCGGTCGGTCATTCATATTAGATCTTCGCCGGCGTGACTCTTAGGCGTGACCATATCTTGTTATGAGACGAGTGATAAATTTGTTCCTCTCTAGAAGCGCGAATAGTTAACCGAATGATTTATTCTCATTGTGCATGAACTCTCCGAAAGTGAATTTATTCGAAATAATTATCAACCATTCTCTTGTCGCTTTCTTCTGGAACTACGTTCGATTGATCAAAGGATGCTTGCTCCCTTTATTTTTACAGCTGTCACGCCTTGAATTAGATCAAGCTTCTATATAGAAATAATAGATGTTTCTGTTGAGACATACGTATATATTTGTTTAATTAATTTTATTAGTATAAAATTATCAATTATTTTTAAACGGAACACTCGTAACGCAAGTGTTTACTAAAAGTGTGGTATAGCCCATAGCAAGATGTCCCATTGCCAAGAATTGAATTGAATTGTAATTATCTAATTATAAATAGCATTTGTATCTACTCAATGAACTTTTCCAGCAATTTAATTGTAAATTGATTGTAGGTATGCGATAAAATCTATTAATTTCTAGGAAATAAACATTTTATTGATACCCTGTTCGTTTATCACACTAAAGATGGCGCATTTACATTATTGACCATTTAAATCGTCCGTTCGGAATCTGTTTAGGCTTTTTTGAAGCTATTTTAAATTAGACATTTTTGCAATGGAAATTCCTGCCCTAAATAACATCAAAGAGCACATCGTTCGAATTCCTTAGTAAATCACACTAATAAAAACGAATGGCTATGGGACGATGAGTGAGATACCACCTTCGGCTAATTTATGGCTATTAAAACAAACACCTTGATTATTGCTATTTAAAAAATTGTACGAATAATTAAATAAATTAACTATATACTATCTTTCACTTAAGTCTTTTTACATACAATAAAAAAGGGATAGTTTCAGACTAATAAGTAATCTTGACATTGTCAATGCAGAATATTAATTTATAGGTAAATCCAGCTTTATTTGTAAGTGTACTAGAAAAATAAAAATGGCAATAATAATAACGAGAAAAATATGTATAATATTAAGCAATTGAAATTTAAGTAATTACGAAATTTATGAATTTATCAAAATTAGATTTATTGTATAACACCACTAGGCAGTACATCCATGTGTATGATATATGCGTCATAATGATTCCTGTACGCTATATCAATAGTCATCGAAATTGGGTTAATACCGTATATGTATAATAAGGATTGATTTCTTTGATCAAACTTGAATTTAATTTTATTCCACTATACATTACCTAGTAGATACTATGTGTGTAAAATACTTACAGTTGTACAATGTCTTGAACGTATGAGTCTCCTTGCATTAGTATTGCAAAATTGCAAAACAGGAAGTATCTCACGACTTAGACCAGCTTTACTTATCTTATTAACCTAGTTAATATTGTTCAAGTAGGAAACTTTGATCAAATAATCAGTTTCGAGGTGCATGCTTAATTTTGCATATATTGGATACGCGTGTTGATTTCTAGAGACGCAATATAAATTTGTGATTATTAGATGTTCGAAATTGTTCGAAGGTAAAAAGCGATCTTGCGTATTTGCATTCTTTCTCTACGTCTACACGATTTAGATCCCAGCATAAAATATGCCGTTGCACTTTATCAATTCGAACGTATTTTAATGGCTCGGGAAATGACCAAACGCAATTATTTAATTAATTATGGGAACCAAACCTGGCCCTAAAAGTGTAATGAGTTGTGAATACGGAGTTAATGATGCATCAAATTCTATTTGACATTTGCTTCCTCTACTAATAATTCGATTCATTCCAATAAATGATACAATTCTATTTATATGTAATGGATGCACTTCAGCAATTGTATTTATGTGGCACTGAATAAGATTTGAGAATCTTAATCACATGAGACGGTTAAAATAAATTTTATGAAATTTTAAGTACCTACAGTTAAAAATAATAATTATTCATGTACTATTACCAAGCATGGGATACCCAGTATCGTTTAATTAATTAAATATCAATCACATAATAGTTTATTGCTAATATGACCTATTAGAAATTCCTATAAACTTTTAAGGATTTTTATGGAATACTGTATACCGTAAGTGTTCATTTTGACAAAGCTCGCGGTGGGGAAGTCGATGAGAGCATTTCGTAAATTGACAACTCTAACCGTAGGAGATCCTTGGTTAATAAATGCACGAGGGTACGCTGCTTGAAGTTGGGTGACTCCTTAGTCGTTGCTTAGTTACGGAGTCTGTCGGCGTGTCTCTATAACTTCGAGGAGCAAAGTTTCTAATCCGCAAATCGCTGCCTAATATACACGGCGCAGCGAGGTGATGCATGTTTAAGGAAGATGGTTTATGCCGGTAAGTTCGGACTGTAATTCTTAAGTGCGAAATGTGCCGCGAAGCATATGCCGTGCAATTAAGCGGTGGGGTCGAATATTCGCAAAATCGCGAAACTCTGACTAGGAATAACGACGGGTGGTGGATTATGGATTGATCGAAGTAACCTAACCCAATTAGAATGAATTTAACAAAAGGCACGATGAGACGAAGCAAATTTAAAGAAACGGAGAGAATTTATGGAATTTTTAATACTTCACAAAAATTCGCAAATAGTTTTACTATGCGTTTCACGTGATTCCATGAGTCCCGCGAAACTGCTTATTGCTTGGGAAAAAATCGAGATTAAGTGGATATGTTAAGCTACCGATGATTTGGCTGGCTTTCGGCTGGTTTTAAAAGGAACGAAATTTACATGAGCCTCGCTCCGGGCAAATCAGGACTCCGACGCGTTGACTGCAAACGACTGCTTAAGTTCGAGGACTTAAATTATTATGGCGGAAAGCCCTGTTATTACGATAATTTAAGTCCAGAATTTAAGAGTCCCGCGGAATTTTACGCTTTCTCTCGGGAGTTTTCTCATAAAAAAAGTAACCCTCTCCAGTATTAAAACACATTAAGTCCACCTGCCACTAGTTCTACGTTACCTATGTTAGATGCTTTGCCGCTTATGTCGAAATTTTAATAAGTTCCAAGATATTCTCTCTAAATTTCTTGGTACACATGTGGTGCTCATATGCAACATTGACTATTTATTGTTGACGTTTAAAGTAGATTATGGAGAACATACTAAACACGTGCTAAATTTTTCACATGCGACAATTGTTCCGTTACATATTCATGTATTTATATATTACGATAAGAGTATAATATTACAACTGTATATATTACTATAATCTGCAAATTTTTTATATAAAAAGACAATCCCGGGTCGATCTATAATATATAAATAAAACAGTTTCAATGATATATCAATGAAACGACAGTATTTATTGGAAATATATTTCATAACGATTCCCGCATTGTTCTCATTAATGGGTTTAAAATATCATCCCAGGCGACTCCATCCTATAACGTGTATAAACTCAACAACTTAGTCGGTACCCACAATAGGCACGCGGTGTACGTGTGAGCTCGAACTAGTAACTCACAAAAGCCGAATGCTCCGGGGAACAATTCGGCCGGTAGTTTTATTTTAAAGAAATATGGATTTCGTGAAATGGCTCGTGAACCCGGATTTCAACCATAAATAATTCCTGGTACCATGTTACATAACTGTCCGTACTATGCGCTCAGTTTCTCGGTGATATATGGTTACTGTAGTGTGTTTCTAATATGTTTACTTGCCGCTTTCATGAAGTTACGTGAAATATTCTCAAACCATCATATCTAAGAGCAACAGCACCATACGTCAATATGTATATAAACCTTAAGCTGTGTTTTCAGAATCCCTACAAAATCCACAATGGTAAAACTATTATAGAAGCTGAAACCCCTAATTTTGAATATTAATCAGCCACAGTATACACGCGTATATAAGTTTTACAAATTCTAAAGAAATTTATTTCCTCGTGAGAATTTCAGCGAGAAATGAATGTGAACGATTTTTGTGCGTCAAAGGAAAGCAGAAAATCCTGTCAGATGTCAGGCAGCACCGGGAGTTCACATTTCTGAGAGTAGCTGGGAGTCATATATCTACGAAATGGTAGCTGCGTCGCCTTCAAACGGCTCTTGCGACCTCGTAGCAACAGCTCTCCAAGCGATTATGTGTTTTATGATGGGTAAACGTAGAGTTACGGTCCGGTTCTCGCACGCTGCGAACAATTGCCAGTCGCGTTGGCATCGGAGCAATTTTTCTTATTACTGAAAAGCCCAACTCCATTTTCCACACGCGATAATCTCCGACGTTGCAGGTAGTTTGTACAAGTAGGAAATAGTGTGCGGAATGGCGAAGAATTCGTGGATAGGAATTTTCACTGGGATTCGAAGAAACTCTCGCGCTGGTATACGTACTAAATTCACGTATCATGACGTAATTATTATTATTAATCATAGCCTTTAATTACGCCACCGTACATATACAATATTGTGTATATATATGTATACCGAACGTATCGATTCTAGATACTTACGTACAGTCTATCACAAAAATATTCGAAGATCGTTATTCATGAATTGTTTGCCCTACATATTAAGTAATTATGTCCGTAACGAGAGACAAAAATATTGGAAGACGGTATATATAAACAGTTAGTAAATGTTTTATAATAATAAATATTAAATAGATACTGCGTTGGACAATACGAAAATTTTGTGCAACAACACAATAACAATTAATCGTTCCCGTCATAGTTATTTAATGTAAGATATACAGCAATTAATACAGTAAATACTATAGTCTCCGTATATTTATGTCATAGACTGTATAACGCAAGGAAATAATTTTCAACTTGAAAAATTTGCATTACGTTAATGAACGCTCATACGATCATCGACTCGTGCGACTTTCTTAGACGTTTTCATACTTACGGCGATAGATGTTTTTACCAAACCTTAAAGTACGATTTATTTACATCGTTATGATCGAAGTGAATAAACAACTGCGACACGGCAACTTTTATTGATATAATTAGGACGATACGTTTGATGATCTACATATGTATACATATGATACATGAGCTTGGTTCGGTTAAGCCTGGTGGAATACGTTGCAGATACAGGAACGCTATTGCGTCTTTTCTACGACGGGATGGCGCAGCCGAGTGCAAACTTGTTGAAACTTGGGATGTTGTTTCCTGTTTTACGGGGACGGCAAACTACTTAGGTGCTTAAGAGATAATTTGTCAGGGAGAAGCAGGTAGAGAAATGTAAGTTATACGACGTTCTCGCGCGTCTCGCTATTAAAAGAGAAAGAGTCTTGATCATATTTCAGAAATCCGTCGAGAATGCAACGTGCAATTTAGTTATATTAAAGCTTTTATATGTATATCAAGTTACTAAATCTTGCAAACTTATCCTGGATTTTTATAATCGTAACGATATTTCAATCTTCCTGTAATTTGTTTCGTTACAGATGTAAATGCAGTAAATCGTAAAGATATTTAGCGTGTTATTTTGAAAAAAAAAAAATTATTTCGAATTCATCTCTCATATAAGTTAGCGTAATGAGCGCAACGTTTATTATTTCTTGAAAGTACATATACTATAAAAACACGAAAATTTGTAATATATTTACCGCGACTCGTAACGCATGACATTTTCAAATTACCATTGGAAATTCATTTTGCGTATTCGCGTTGCGAACGTACGAAACTATGGAATTGAATGTAGATCCATTAATGTTGCATACGAGATCTGAATACTTAATAATACGCGGTATTACGATTGCGACCATGGGAAACTCGTCGTTCCCATCCGGATTATTATCTAGCCTTTGTGTATTCTTTGTCTGTCGGTGCCGAGTGTCGAATCGGACATGATACCGAAGAGCGAATGATTTGACGATACGTAAGCTGCTGACATACCTGATGCTGATAAGCAACTATATGGAACGTGTCGTGACCTGTCGCGATGATATCAAAAAATCGACATCCTCATACCAGTTCGGTACGCCATATTAATATTTTACGTTAATATTAAATTCAAAATTTCTGCAACCTATTATCAATTTTTTTATATCTCTTATTGGTTATCAGTCACTCATTATTATCCTGTGATGACTTTTCGTTTTAATTCTATACAAACTATAATTTGTTAATGAGAAATTTATTTCATGCCAGTTACAGTAATTAATTAATTAATCGACGAGTATAACTTCGATTATTGATAAAAGTCATAGAGGCCCTATATACAGGGTGTCCCATTTTAGAGACTACAATATCTCGAAAACAAGAAGTATTCGGAAAAAATGTTGTCGGGAAAAGTATTGTTGGGCTCGAAGGGGGCTATCTAATGAGATACCTGACTTTATGGCCTGGGGTCTATGTTGGGCCCGATGAGGCTCAAGCCCATTTTTTAAATGAGAACCCTTATTTTTTATTGCAGATTTGTGTTGTATGAAAAAAAAATAAACAAGTTTTGTTCTTGATCATTAATTGATAAATCCTCTGCAAAAGACGCAAAAGGCCCTCGAAGTTGAATTTTGAAATACGTTACAAATTCCGAGGAAGCTCTATATGTATATCAATCCGAAATTCACATCATGTTTACGATTTACAGTAAGTAATTTACGACTAGCAAAGACTTGATGAATAATTAATGTAATTTTCGATCACGGTATATAAATTCCCCTTAATCAAGTTAGTGGCACAGAACTGAGAATACATTCTTAAGTAACAACTAACGAGAAAAAGACAATAAACAACATTGAATAAATTCTCAAGATTCATGGTAAAAGATTACAAGCATTCTGCGTAACACGTTTTCGTGTATTAACGAACGTGTACTAATCGTGCAAAAAGTACAGAGCATAAAGAAACCACATCGAGCCATATATATAACATATACTTACACCTACCGTTCGCAACTAGTTTATGCAATATTTATGTCCAAATGCAATATTTCATGCAGCATGCAACAATTCCTCGGAACTCATAGAAAAAAAGCAGCGGACAAATTAAAAGAATTTCTAAACGATTAATATTATATGTATATATCTATATTACTGGAAATAGTCAACAATAGAAAAAATGTCAAGTAAAAACGTATCTCGTTCAGTGATACGAGTTCGCGTGAATCCTTTGCGTGATATTACATATGACTACAATACATTGCCTCCCTTATCGTTTGTGTAGCCACAATGCTGCTACAGTCACACGATGCAATGCTCGTATACCTACTAGCTAGATATCTATAACATTGATGTGCTCGATGTTGACCAAAGTTCAGTCTACTAGCTAGGGACTATATCCTATTATATCATCACCCTATTATACCAGGAAGGCATGGATACTAGTAGCTATTTTCGACTATGGGCTCGTTAACGTGGTATGTTAACATATTGTTCCAATAACATTGTCTTCATTGCATAATCATACTTTAGTGAACCCCTGGTCTGAATTGGAATTAGTAGATATATATCGCGATCCATATGTAGAAGTTCGAAAGTTTTAATTAACAAATTAATATTTAATAAGTGACTCATTTTCAGAGAGGTATGCCACGGTGATTATATAAACCATTGCTATTATCTTGGTGATAACGATTAAGAATTTCTTGCTTAACGTTTTGGAATTCGAAAATAATAAAAAAGTTTCTAAAGAACTGTGTTGTTGAACTGCGGAAAAGTTTAATAGCTTTGATATACGCTTTGGCGGTGAATAAAACGCAGTTTTATTTTCTTTAATGAGCACTTTTAATTGGAGTTTTTTTATTATCTGAAATAAGGAGGTACCAGTTGGCTGTGGCGTTATGCTTCTGATTCAGTTAACTTGATGATAATTAATCAGTTAAACGTAATTGGATTAACTCGCTGAAACATTTGTACTCGTCAGCTCCGGTGCGAATTCATTAATCGAAAGTGTTTTGTTAATAGATATTAACGATCAATAGCTACATTTACACACTGCGTCGAAACCTCTAGGGTTACTGTTGATTTAAAGGAGTTTATGAGTCACGGACAATTCTATTTCTAATAAATGTTTGCCATTCGTCAATTCCGAAATATATATGTATGTCAATGGTAAAAAAAAGGGTTTAAATACGGCATGAATATGCACCGGATGCACCAAGAAATTCACATATTTAATACCATGTGATACTATATGATACAGATACCTTACACCGATAATATTGTTCAAGTAGAATATAGAAAAGATTAAAAGAAGATAACAAATATACACATAATTCATGAACGTAACAGATAACAAAGTAGTAGTATAAGAGAAAAATAACTTTACGTCAGTATTATGTGTCAAAAAAAATTCAATTTCGAAAATTTATACAGTACGAACTAATATCTGTAACAAAGTCAGACCATAATCTTTGATGTGTGGAGTGAGAAGGGTTTTGATTTAATACATAAAAATACGAAGTATCCGAATATAATGCTCTATATCAGCTCGTTCTTTTATTTCGGAATCAGCGATCTGCTCGTCGATTCCAAGCCATAAAAAAGCCACGCAAAGTTAATGGACTGTGAAGGGTATATCTTTGAACAATATTGGAGCGCCGAGTGATACATTTGCGGGGTATTTCACTTTATTTAAATATTTTAATATAAAACGGCAGCCACGGCAAAGGAGAGTCGAAGTTATATTGGCCGTAGGGCATTGCGTCATTTCTTGTTCTTTTTTTATTTCAATTTCCACGGGGGATATAGTAGGTGAGGTAGGTAGGAAGGCAGGTATTCGAGTGGTATGCTCTCAGAAAGATTTTCATGAATATTCTTTAGCCTACATTAATTTACTTTATAAATATGCATCAAATCCGCGGACTTTAGCATCTCCGACAAATTAAGCACTCCAGCTGCCTTAAGAGCCACGTGTCTAACGCGGCCATTACTGCTGGAAAGATACGGCTGTATGCGGGATTGCGACGTGCAACAACATTCGCATTCCGCGGTCACTTTGCTAGGGATGTTTCATTTTCTTTATGCCAAGCCTTTTCGTGTCCCATTCTCTTACGCTTACGTTCCTTCCGTGCACAGGAACTACGTTCTTCGTCCCCCGACCTCGTCCCTCCCTACGAGTAGTCTCTTTCTCGTTACACAATGATATTCGAGAAAATATCAGTCGTAAACTACACGGTAAGCTCCGTAACGTTGGCTGGGTAAATGTATATCTAACCTGCGCTTGCAAAATATTAACGAGTTGAATGCACCACCGGCACCGGATACAGTACGAATGCGCGTATAGCTGGATGGAAAAAGAAACTTTCTACGTGGGTATTATTCGCCGGTTTTCTACAAAACGGAACAGCATTACTTTTCCTCCTTGTATTAACGCGAATCTACTTGCCACGCGTTCATATTTAATACACGCGTTAAATATATGTATAAACGTGAATAAGATATAAATACGAAAAACTCATTACGTACATAAATACAGTTTCTCTCGCGAGCAACACACGAGACGTTCACTTTACAAGATCCATATGTTATTCGAGGGTATCTTGATATGATTTTAAATATCACTCGAGCTATTCAAATCTTCTTTTTTTCACAAAACGTTGACAAAAGTGGCCTAAATTTTATGTTACGAATAGATTAAATTTTACTGAGATACTTACAAATAATATCGCGTATTTGGTATTCATATTCGAATATTTATGGTTCATTTTTACTATCAATTTCACAACATGCATTAGCACAACAGGTTCAAAATTATTAAATGTTTTAATCTATATGGGAAATTATTTTCAGACGCAATAGAATGCAAGGATCGATGCAATTATAATTTGATACAGAAATATATCTTTTGTAAATGGTAGATCGATGCAGTCCTCGTGCTTCTTTAAGGATTAAAAATTCTCAAGATACACAATTATTTCGATCAGATCGCACTTGAATGAATTCAATTATTTTTTTTCGTCACTCAATGAACTCATTCAATTAACTCAACCCCATTAGTAAAGACATTTATACGTAGATCGACCTTAACGGTCTATACCAGTGTCCCTGCCGCACCCTTTTACGCACGTAGGTACCTACTTCACAGTAGAGTTACGCCTTGCACGTCATTCAGCATGTTTCGTGCCGACATTAGATATTTGGCGTTGTCAACCCTTATACAATTGACACCTTATCACGGAATTATCTCTTGCATGTTTGATTAGTAACGATAGGTTACTCATTCGACGCACCTGATATACCTGACGAGATAGCTTTAATGAACGGTTTGCATATAATCATATATAATGTATACGTAAGCACCTGTCGTAAAGGAAAATAAAATTTTTCTATATATCAACGTGAAATTATTAAACGTTCCTGGTGCGTTCTGTAAGGATTTGAAAATTTAAAGAATTTATTACGAGGCAAAATGATATTAAATTAATTCTATTCAATATAACATATTTGCCAATTGATATTATTCAGAACAAGCAACACAACCACGTACATGTCCCACGTCTCCCTTGAATACCCTTTCTCGTTATAGGAAAGATTGACGTGGCGGTATAACCCGTGGTTTTTTAATAATTAATTAACCAGAGCGTTTTATAAGGGGTAGGTAGATACTTAAAATAGTACCGATGGTCTCGGTGTAGAGGGTGGTTGTCAATGACCCCACCACAGACATATATCACGATCATCCTCGGCTTTATACGCAATATACTATATAGTCGGTCGATATGCATGAAAGCGCCTTCTCGCTTAGCTTTAGCCGTAACTTTGAAAACGCGTCAATCCACTAATTTTCATCGTAGGATTAAAAATATACTAAAGCCAACTGCCTTCTGCATTATGGAACTTGAAAAAATTGCAAAAAGAATTTTCACGATCCTTAAACTTTACTTAAAACCATCAAGCGACGTAACTACTTCTCATTGAGTATCCGGCATGCTTTATGACGCCGATTTTTTTTTAAACTCAAATTTACGAGCAGCCACCGATTCTTTAAAGGGGGACATTCGTCTCTTGCGACTTACGGAACGAAATTAGAAAATTTCTATCGCGACGTTATTTATTAAAATTTACTTATTTTTTTATTTTTTATTTAACAGAGGATATTTGCAAACTGTCTCATCGATCCGGTATTTTTTTTCACTCGTCCCGGCGTAAATTTAACGAAAATTGAGCTAAGTACAATTAATGCTTATAGACTCAACTGTTTTATAGGCAACTTCAGCGTACTGCTTTAGTTAATACGATGTAATAACAGTACTTTGATCTACAAGAAAGTAATGGTTTAACTAATATATTAACCTCTCGTAGATAATTTTGAAATGCCTCTCTTGTAACCATTAGACTCTCGAGAGTGTTAGTATAGCGTAGCTAATAATATTTTATGACAAGGGTTTTATGAGTGAGTCATTAAAATCTTCGGAATAATCCCATCTAAATGCATTGTCTTCGTGAACTGGTTTATGGGGAAAAAATTTGTTATCAGAATATAGATTAGATGTCGTTCATATGCGAGTCTGACGTACAGGATTCATGCTACTATACGTGTTGCATTATCTAGTACCATACGTTTTATAGTACGTGGATATACTATATTATTACTGCTCCTCTGTATTAACTCAATTTATTTCCAGTCTATAGCGACGTGCTTGTTAATTTTTTAATTAGCTACGTCTGCATTACTTAAATAATACGAACTTGTAATTATCCAAGAAAATGCAAGCGTTTGAGATGATGTTTTCATTTTAAAAAAATTAAAAATAATATTTGAATTTTATTTCAAGAAGCCATTTTAGGACGCCTTTTTTTATTGTACTTCTTTGATACAGTTAATGAGGTTATACATTTTATTTGCTTTAAGTTAATAAAATTACATACATTTTGTGCAGTGCATTAATGTTTATAAATATTTTCAAAAGAAAATCATTAATACGGTATATTATCTTTTATTATCATATAAAAATTATGCTCAACCCATAATGTATCATTCAATATTTATTACAGTAGTTATTTAACTTTACTCGCATGTTTTCGAAACGGCGAGGGACACGAGTATGTTGCACATACGATTGAAGAATATATTGTTGCCAAGAATGCATCCAGTATACAATAGCAATTTGCACGATACGTCATTTCTAGTTATAGAAACTAGAAGTTATATTCACGAAATTGAAATGGGATCCATCCTTTTTGTAACAAAGATCAATGTGCACTTCTCAGTATTCTGCCGACCGTAATCGAGCATTTGGCATACCAAGTCGTGTTACTATCTTAATAAATATCTAAAAAAAAAATTGTCTCCGAGTTTCTTCATCCTTAACAATTTTCACATATACAAATATAAATTCATACATAACCTTGTGCTGCTACATCGGTATAATGAAACTTTGGGTAAAAGTTCCAAGCAAAGTTCTACCTTTAAAACCAATTAAGCCAATATAAACTTCGAGACTATGTATCAAGCTACTCGCTGGGCAAAGTCGGATGATGCGAGAAACGGGGTAAGGCGTTGTGAGGGATTGGATACAGTGGAGCAACTTTATAAAAGCTCAAGTAAAATTATCAAGCGAAATAGCTGGCTCTCTTAACGAATTAGCTACTTTTTATTATATTGTCCTGTTCTCCTGGTTATGTTTCGCGTTACCTGTCCATATGTGTAATTAATTTCCACGCTTGTCGTCCTCGTATTTAACATTGTTATTTGTTCATTGTTCAGACACCTGTTACGTGACATGACTATGTTAATTAATACAGTAGCGTGCAACTATAGGGAAAATGGTTTTATCTTGACAAATACCTGTAATTATAATTGGTCAGACTAATATGAGGAATTGTATAAACAAATAAATATATTATTTAGTTCTATCAGACTGACTTTATATATTTGTCTAGACAAATTATTTTTTATTGCATACCAATTAAATGTTTATTTTTGTTTGTGAAAATTCAAAAGGACTGTATCAATTTTATATATTAAATTGAAGTAATCACTTAAGCCTTAATAAAAGAATTACTTGAAAGGCTATGTAAAATCTGTAAAGTTTGTATTTTTAACGCTCATCCCTGGTAAATATTTTCTTTCGTACAATTTTTTGTCGACTCATAAATATATAAGTTAAGTGGACTTACTAATATACTTTTAATAGGTAAAATGCTAATCTGTCACTTACACGACCTTTTATAATTACGTGATTCAAGATGGCGAAATCTCTAGTGATCACTTGTTTTTCCCTTTACAGTGTTTTGATTGAATTGAGGCAACTTCGGAGCAATTTCTACTAGGGATATTTCGTCACTTAATCCAATTGCGTGTCACCACTTTAAGAGACGTATTTCGTAATTGACAGTAATTTTTGGTAAATTCATAAGACTGAAAATAACTTCCGAATTTCATAGGGAAATAAGTTTATGCTTAAAAAGCATGTTTACGCCATCAGGTGCTTGCCATAAATTCTCAAAGTTTATCATTGACGAAACCCATATCAACTCACTTGATATACATATCCCGTGCTTATTTCCAAATAAAACCATTAACTTCACGTAATTGTATCACTTTCAAAAAGTATCCACTTTGATGCATAGTGTTTGAAAAAGCCTCTATCAAATAGCTATTAGACCCGAAGGAACAATAGCATTTGAATCACATCCACTATAGGAAATTGGTAACATCAGATTGTTTTTAGCGTGCTCGTGTCTTCTTTCTTCAGATTGAAAACAGAAACATATTTAGACTCTCGTGATTCGAAAATTTCTTAGACACTAAGAAGAGGCTGATTTGATAAAACTCAGTTGAAACTTTCGCGAGA
The DNA here is from genome assembly GCA_030142375.1 of Calameuta pallipes. Taxonomy (NCBI): domain Eukaryota; kingdom Metazoa; phylum Arthropoda; class Insecta; order Hymenoptera; family Cephidae; genus Calameuta; species Calameuta pallipes. The sequence continues at coordinate 200,004 of JARQSW010000292.1, forward strand.
AAAACACGTTGATTTTTACGAAAACATGTTTGGTTCCTGCTGTCCCCAAAAATAAGAATTTCCAATAATTTCACAAGACAGTCGTTACAGTCGTAAAAGCTTCGACTCATACATTAAATATAGTTCAGATATTCGGAGTAAAAAGTGCGAATCCATGTTATCGCCAAAAAAGCTATAGATGGAATAAAATACATAAAAAAACTCATATATTTTAAATTTACTGAATTAAAATCCACATAACAGCCCCATCACGTAATATTTACAATCTCCCTCGAGTCGAATCGATTCCTTCGCATTTATGGCGCCTGTAACGAATCATATGTGTCATATCTATCTTTGGTAATTCTAGTTACACATAAAAGGAAAATAGTGGCACTTCTTTAAAAATATTTTACGTCAAGCCGTAATTCGTAATCCGCAGCAATATCGTCGGCTTATCACTTATGTAATGTACTGGACGATGCCTGTTTATCGCCAGACTCTAATCGACGTGCTGTCTGAGGCAAAGCCGAAAATAAAACCTCGAATGAACGTATAGAAAACATGAAAGCAACGTTAGTCGCAGCGTGCGGCCTCCCACCTCATTAACATATTATCGCCTGTGCACCTGACATAAAGGGGGATTATCCCGATAACGTTGTACAGGCATAACTCCCATCGGAGTAACCCGACACGTTCTTTCCCTAACCCCTTTCTCCTATATGCACCCCAGAACTTGTAACTTCTCATAATACTAACGTAGTGAGTGCTTGCCATGGAAATTCCTGTCACATTGCTTGCTACCAGCAAAGCCCCTACGTATTGGCTACAGTTCTTGTATTTTTATTTACATTAGAAATATTGTAATATTATGTCAGAGTGTTTGAAGATAGGGATTAAAAAAAATTATTGTTAAGAGCTATGTGTTAAGTTAATCACAAGTGGATGCCATTCGTAATCGTATGTCAACATTGTCAATTTTCATTGAGATTCGGCCTGAAACTTTTTATGTCTAATTGCTTTATTCAAAGTGTAAGCCACAGTATTACAGAGGTAAAATTGCAAATGCCATTACGTTTGAAACTGTCTAACCCTTCAGTATATATAATGGTGGGTGAATATGCGTATACCATTTTTATCCGCCGCTTGTTTTGTGCTGCAGCGCCTCTTGCGAGATGAACGATTTAACGAAGGACCAAAAAGTGCTTCTCATTAAGCCCCTTTCACAGACAGTGAAAACTCAAGAAATTTTATTAAATGCGTGTAAAGTAGAAAGGACACGATTTCGGACCACGAGACGCTACTAAACTCAAGAAATTTAATTAAAAATCCAAGCCCGGAATAAATTAAAAAATCTTAAAACGTGAAAAGATCCGTAGTATGTTATATCTCAGAAAAAATATTACTTTCACAGACATAGTAACAGGCAAACGTAAATATTGTTAATAAAAGTTACAAATTTGTATACATATTATTCTACGTTGCACACATTGCATGGAATGCCTAATTGTTAATTAGTAATATAATAAAATGATAAAAGGTACAAAATAATTCTTATTATATAATGCAAATATCTTTGACATTTGTGTAGGTTATACAAGAAGATCATTAAGTCATGATACAACGTTGCTGGACATTTGCACGCGACTCGATGCGGTCTAGTTAGTTGGTAATGGTTCAAGGATGAGGTGAATTTTGGTGTTTCGTAAAGGGTTGCATCCCGAAACGTAATTTATATCTCCAGCCGCAAAGAGCCACACTCTCAATCTTTGGGCACGGTTTAGCTGGATACAAATAGTTTTGGTTAGTAATGTAGGCAGGCTGAGGCAGTTTATGTAGCTTCAACACGGGGTTGTTAAGGTTTGCGCGAAGCAGGTGGAAGGAAGGCGGACCCCGTGAGTAGCAAGATGGCGTCAGATGGATGCTCCCATTAATTAGTAGATATCTGGCGCAGCTCGTAGCTATCATTCACTCAGTCACTCTCATTCTACGGAACTCCCTTACTTGCCTTTCTTTCGCGTATTAAATTAACTGCCAGCTCTCTTAAGTTACTCGAGATCAGTAGAAAGATTTACAACTATACCCGAGGCCTAGATCTTTGCTTTAAAAAGACATAGTATACTAATTCGCGCATAATCAACAATCCGATGCCACGTTCAATTACTTGTTGAAAAATATGAATTAGGTAATCGTATACTATGACGTCGATCAGAAATTAAAAAAATTGATGTATCGTTACGTAATCTAATTTCGTAATTTTAGTATCGTTTAAGTATTTTATTAAATTTCATAAATCTGTATAGTGGACACCTAAGGTACATTCGGATTAACATGCTAAAACCATATTAGAATAATATATTTGTGATTTAAATTCCAGGCAGTTTCATTTCCACCTGGCTTTACGGAAAAATACGGAAATTCTACAGAATTCTCGAGAAATATCGTCGACACTTTGCGAGCTGAATGTAGGTGCTACGAAAGATCTGAATCTTTCCGGCTCTTCGAATGAAGCATAATACTTTCGAAACGCACAACAACATTAGGTATATCCAACACGTGGCTTTATGTTATTTCCGTAGAGCACTCCTGTCAAATTTCCGACCGCTTCACTATATACGCGGTGGAATAAAATTAACTACCACTTTTCATGAAGTTACTTTGATTAGCATAAACGTGGTACACATCTGCCTGTCAGTTTTCTTTTTTTTTTTTTTTTTACCAGCCAGTATCGTTCGACTGCGTAACCCTCGGGTCACAAGGAATTACTTTAAGTACTTAATAAGGTTATTACGTTAGATTTCCATATTGTTTCGACAATTACGACTGGCCCTCCACATATGTTCTTGGGATACTGTATGAATCCCCTGAGGCAAGGTTCACAGGAATCTCTGTCCAATAAACAAATTAGATTTTTTATATAACGATAGCATAAGGTTTTTGAGAAATATGTTTCAATCATATTTAATCCACGATTAATATAATTGGTGAAAATTATTTTACGTTCAAAGAATTTTGTTATGCAATAACTACTGATTTGCATACTTCGGTTAATCACGGGTAAAATTCAAGCATTTCCAGTGACAATAAATAATTCACTGAATCGAATTAACAGTGAAGCCTCTTCCGGTTGCGCTTTTAGTCAAGTGGAAACATTGTTTGTACCAATGATCAATGAGGTATTTTCAATTAAAATTTTAACATGGCTGAAATCGAAATCATACGAACAATTATTATTTCATTTATTCAATATCTATTTGAATATTTCTTTTAATTACGTCGCACTTGGCTTTTTAGCTACTGGATAACGCTGTAATATAACTACAGCAATTTTATTATATCTCAACATTAAGTACCCCAAGGGGAAACAGGAATTTTATTGTTATTAGTTATTACTCTTATCGGCATTAATATTACATAATTAATAGCTTATACAAGGCATCGTTACCGTTTTATTGGAAATAATGCATCGATACATCATATATAATATTATACAATAATAAATTTAATTCCATTATAAAGTGGCAATGACATTCTTTATTTATCATCAATTGCATCTATAAATTCATAATGTTTCTATAGATTCGGATTTTTTATTATATTTATAAAAAGTAATAGAAGGATTATACAATTTTTAGTAGCTAATAATTCAATTTATCGGCACGAGACAAAAATTAAAATTTCATCAGATTATTATATTATTACATACAATGTATATACATATATACTGTTTAAGATACAAAATTGACGAAAATTTTAATTGATAATACTGACGTTGCTTGATAACGTCAATTTTAACTTCGATATTTGCTCATACACAAAATTCGCATGATATAATGCAATAACTTTAACTTACTCGTTATCTTATCATATTCATTATTTACTTGATAGAAGCATGATTAATTACCTAAAAGTATAATATTTGAATAAAAGTCTCAAAGAAACACGTCTAGGCGTCTAAACCGTCCAAAGCGACTAAAAGAAGTATTAGCCCTGGGGCAACGTTATACTCTGAAAATAATCAATTATTTATTTGTCTCGGGGAATTGATAATTAACATTATAAACAATTAAAAATGATTCATCAGCGAACCAAACATTTGCTCTGAACGAATAGAAAAGATCAATCCTTCAATACCGGACAGGCAATTTCCCGTAACACGAATTGAAATCGATCAGACCTAGGAGTTGAGGGAACATCGAAATACATATAATAAACGAATAAAAGTGGTAAAAAATCTGGCACCCAATGTAAATTTTACTTTGATCCAGTTAAGTATCCTGATTTCCGCGAGGTCGAGGGTTCAATCGGACAGGTGACTGACGGTCAGTACAGTTGATCGTTAGATTGCAGACCATCCTAACGTAGACCTTTGCGTGCAAAGATAATTAAAGGGGGCGTCGGATGCGAAACGCTGAAATTGAGTTAAGCCACGTGGCGACCGGAAATAAATGGTTAACAGAAGCATTATATAACGGATGCTTATACCGATAACGTATACCGCGGTAACTAGATGGATTTCCTTTCAAATTATCAGTACGGCTTATTTTTCTAATAGTAATTATAAATTTGGTCCACAATGACATCAATCCATTAAATTATGATCCAAGTCTTTTCAGCCTTTATATCTATGATAACAATGTTAGCAATGACACGTGTCCTTTAGAATCATGTGGCCAGATATTGTGTAGCAACACAATGCTGCAGTACCGTTATTTGATATGCACGGTAATATTATTTTAGTTACATACGCATGCCTTCAGGTGTCTCCAGTACGTGATCTATCGCCTATACACACGTCACATGAGAAACGTGGGGAAACCCTTTGATCTGTTATCGATGATACCCTTATCCATTTAGTATAATAATATATGGGAAATGATATTATTGATACTGTTTGCGAATGAGATCGATACACAAAGGAACGCAAAGTCTTGTTGTTATTCAAAGTAATATTAATGCATGACAGAATAACTGTAATAAATACCATTGTAACCATTATCACTCTTTAAAATTTTTCTTCTATACTAGATCACGTTCAGTCTTCTTAACGGTGCCACAAGGGACAAATGCAATTTCTCTTATACAAATATATATGCACGTTGTTCCCAAGAGCTTCGTGCAATGCACAATGCGTTACAGCGGAATACCTAACTCGGGTGGCTGGATACACAGCAATACATAGTGTAACGTCCCGCAGTGATGCCAACTGCTTGCGCAAACACTCGCCATTTAGGTACGCGATTCAGGTTAGTACGTTTGTTTAGTTGCATTCTCGTTCACGTTGTTGGGGATGCGAACATGCGTGGCAGTGCCGTCAGGATGGGTATACCGAAGGGAAGACTACAAGTGCCAGAACAGGAAGAACTTTGCGGAAGGATGTGAAATGTGGCTGGTTGACATTCTCAGGTCGAAGGTTATGTCCATGTCGCGGTGTATACGTGTATGTAACTTTAATTATAGATATACACGATAAACGTTATGAAATTATACAGAGGACAAATGTAGCTCCGTTCCCTAGGAAATTTTGTAGACTATCAGCGTGGCAAAGTTGGCTTGTACTGGGAAACGGCAAAATGTCCGTCGCAGCTGTCTTACTGCAGGGAAAGTTGCATCATGGCTTATACGTTCATGTCAGCGACCGTTGGGATGTAGAAACTTGGCCTAAGTTGCAGGATGGTTTTGCCATTTTACGGACAACTTTGAAAGTGGAGCAGGAAGGACGATGTAGAAGGAATGAATATACTAGGTACGTAGATAGGTATGTGTGGCTAATCCTGGGATCCCTTTTGGTAATTGGAGGAGCGTCATGGTCTTTATCTTTGGATATTCCGAGTGGATGAGCGGAGTCGACGTTCCGGTGGATTAGCCAAATGGATGCTATTTCTGAACCGAGGCGTGGATATGAAAGGCAGGAAATTCCGTAAGCTATGAGAATCATGAGTCGGAGTATCACGCGCTCCTGGTACCGTTGATGTCGCTGACCTTTCTCCTTGCACCTTAGTCGACAACCTGCAGAATCTTCCGCGTTGCTGTGATCATTATTCGATATTATAAAATACCAACGATATTGCTTGAATACCCATGAGTACCTAGTTATCAGAGTCTAACCAGCGTTTCATCTTCGTTTGTGCTGGATGCAGGCATTGAAACTAGTAGCCAAGTTACGCGCTTGGCAAGAGGAATGGCGATGATAAAGTAACGAGAGAGGATAACACAAAAAGACTATTGCAGACAGAAAGATAGACGTCGTCACAAGAGATAATCAATAATTTGCCGTTTCTTCGTGCCAGAATTAAAGGATGAAGTAAGAGATATTGAATTGTGGTAGAAAATTATTAACGATGGATTATCGAATTCTTCCGTTACAAGGGATACCTAGTACCAATTCGACTTAAAAAAACCGAATTAATTCAACTGGCCTCCCGCGTGGCCTCGGTAGGTGGCGATAAAAAGTTTCCCTCCGTAGTGATCGTAGGCCGCGGGTACCGGCAGAGGGTGGATAAGTACTCATGTAGCGGGGGTAGGGCCGAGAAATGTTTGGGGAAGGAGGCTTACCCAAACGGCTACCCCAACAGGAATTGCCTTTGAAAGGGTCAAAACGGTTCTGGGCCATGCCGCAAGATCCGTAGAAAGTAAGACAGGCAAGAAGGGCTGTGCGATAAATGATACCATTATTAGCAGGGGTATAAGAACACGGGGGAATTAACTAAGCGAAGGGGTTGTTTTTGTGCGGATACGAGTGGCCTGGAGAGTCCGGTGGCGCTGCTGCTCGGGTCGACGAAGACGACGTTGTCGAGTGTTCTCCCTCGTCACTTCGGCTTCCGTCCACTTGTTCCATCCTCTGCCTGACACCGTCGTCCTCGTGCTCGTCTCCGTCCTCCTCATCTTCGTTGTACCGCGGGGCTGCGCCACGTTCTAACCCACTCCACCTACTGATTCACCGTTTTCCTCTATAAACACGGTAAATATTTGCGCGCTACCTCTTTAACTGGCACGCGTAAACGTCATTAAAAAAAAGTATTTCAAAGCACACCGTTAATCTTGTATACATAGTAAATCACTAGCTATCTCAAATAATGAACCATTTGCCATCGGATGTAATGATCCGATTGATGCTGAACCAGGCTGTTATCCATAAAACTGTAAATACCTAAAAATATTCTAGTCAAATATTGAGCTACGTCGTTAAACCTAAATGAAGTTTAAATTGAATCTTATAAATAATTTATGAAATTCTGAAGTCACAGCGATTCGTCTACACATCAACCGGCTGAGTTAGGATTATTGATTGGGACTGGCCTTAACTTTACTTCCATCATTTCCATGATGTATCACCTTCCTATAACGTGCGGCCTACCGGCTTCTGATAAAGTATGTGGACCAGCCAGTAGCATTTGGTAGGCAAATGCTTGGAAACTGTGCCGTCAAATATTGAGACACGTACAGTGCCACCTGTACGTACAACCACTGGATACTACATAGAATCCTACAGAACAAGCTATTTATGTAAACGACGGTTCCCAGGAGTGTTGGAGGCGCACGTTTGCTTATATTTCCGGCATTTTGTGGACATTACCGCGGTGTTCAGATGACATATTCTCTAACATCCTCGACCTACCTTCAACCCTGCTACACTCAGTGTAGGAGGAACGCCAGCAGCAGATACTTCTATCCAACATCCTAGCCAACATCTTCAAGGTGCTTCGTTCCCCCAGTATTTTTCATTATTTCCCCTCTCGTATAACCCCTTATCTTCCATCCATTCTTATCTCGAGAAGAAATACACCTACGAAATGTATTCTTGTGGCGCACAAATACTACTGATGATAATGATGATATGATTTGTTTTTCGTGACTGTTCTACCATGACGCCTTACCACGTTAGACTCAAGGTCATAAACCATATTATTTTTACTAAAAGTAGTATAGGTATACCATACTATAAACCATTTTCAGGGTCGTGCCTAATACATTAAGCACTTATAATACTTTTATACGGAGATATGTTAAATTAGAAGTTTTTTTCGTAACAGCTACTTTTAATCCATCTTAGTAAAGAAATAATTCAACAATTTTTTGTATATACGAAATCCTCACAGGATTGTTCAACAGTGCAGAAAATAAAAGCAGTGGTATTTGCGTGTTCTTCGTTCTCCAGACGTTGTGGAGGAACCTTTATAACCCCTTGACCTACGTGCGGACATGAAACCTAGCCTAACCCTAACGCACTGTAAGAAAACTCGTATACTATTCGTGTCTTATTTTTAGCATAATTACCGTATATTTCAAACGAGAAATCGCAGCTGGTACACTACTCGACAGCGGAAATATCTTATCCTTGCATTGACTATGAGATAGATAACTACTACGTCATCTGCAATGCGATTCAGCCAAACATCAACCAATTTGAATGCATTATGATTCCCCCTGTACAGTTCGAGGACGTTTCTCCTTTACCTTGTCCAGTGGGTAACCGGAAGCTTATGGATAGCGTGTACGGTATACGAGTCCCCAAAGTGATGCCTGGCAGAGAATACGACGATGAGTGGTGGAGGAAACTGTTCTAGCGAGCATGCATATTGCTTCATGAATGCGATGGGGATATCCCTCCACTTGATATCACTGGTACTACCATGCGACTGCTACCAAAACTACTATCGTTCCCATTGTTGTCCAAGCCATGGTGACAGATGTATTATTTGAAGGTATACACATAACAATTGAAATTTCTAATCAATCATAAATCAAACAATGGCATCATAGACGTTCAGATCTTTAACGCAAATAGGTGCATTTTAAATGATCTTGACAAAGTCTCTATCAAACGATGTACTATTAAAAGTCAGGTGCATGGTTATAATATTGATATTAGGGCTGATAACCAAAGCCACATAAATATGGCAGCGATGTAAATTTAAAAAAGAACAGTGAAAAAACTTCTTTCTTAAATTATACCGAGGTCGTATCTAATCGGTAGAATCAACATACCGTGAAGCGGGATGTGGAAAAGGAGGAAAAAAGTGCGCGGAGAATTGTTTGCGTAAAAATTGAAAAAAAAAGAGCACGAACGAGGACCGACAAAAGGCGAAAGGGCAGAGTTCCCATCGGTCGATGAGGACGATCGAGCGAGTGCCTTTAAGCGGGGATAATTCGATAAAATTCTCAGCAGTGGGATAGAAGTTAAATAATTTCCTTGGTAAAAACGATTTCCCCTGCGGCAAAATGTCGCGATTTAATTTAGTTGTGATCCTAGATAGATTTTTAGCTTATATGGTACACACTACAAGCCAACTGGACCGTGAGGGAAGCGAAGTGGGAGATGTGGGCAAAAATTTTTTTTTTACAATTGGAGGTGAAATATTATCTGTTCTTATTGGTCATCCCATTCTCCTTTTGGGCAAATGTCATTGCAACCGAGCACACAACGAGCCTTCGGTCCTTTCAACCCTCCGTAGCTCCTTCAATCTCCTGATGGGACAATTTCCTTCGTGATGGCGAATGACCAGCCAATATCTATTTCTGTATCTTTTTCCGCAAAGCCTTCAATACTATTTCTATTAGCCATTTATGGACGATTGGGCTACTTTATATATAGTTTCGTCGATCACTCTTCAAGATTCGTATCACTCGCTCAGTCGCTTACGCCCAAGCACGCTTATATGTATAGCATTTCATAAGATTGTCTCATCAGCGATATACCAATTTCATTATAATTTCGATCAATTTCGTATATTAATATATGAAATCGATCCAAATTGTATATTTTATAAGGGAGGATTGATTAGGACTATATATTATCCTCGAGCTGTGTCACGTTACAGTGTACTGTATATTTAGTATATTATTTTCGAATAATACTAGGTAAATGTATTGGATTGGATTATTTCTACGAATGACTGATCGTTCTGAAATACTTATATGAGAAACTGCGACAAATCCAACATGCAAAAACAGTTGACTATTTAATTCCCAACAGTTAAATTGTCGGGTAATTTGTTTCCTTGGCGGATACGCATTAGCTGGCAGTACGCGATATCTCAGTGAGATTGTCAAACGGAGCAGCATGTTTATTATTATCGGGACGAAGTTTATGAAATCTCATTCCACGCATGGGAAACGAGCTGGAAAAAATCCATTCACGACAGGCAAATTTGCATAGCATGTTGATGATAAATACTTGGAACGTATTACTTAATAACAGTTTTTCTCTATTGTTCTGAATATGCATTATGCTGTCTCCTGGACTTGCGCTCGTCTAAACGAGTCATTTCCTGAGGACGTACGAGAGTGCCCAATGCTCGTAAAAATAATTCCTTGTTACGGATAGTAATTTTGTCAAAGAACAGAATTAGGGGTCGTGCCAAATGGACGAGGAACAATAATGAAAGATGCTTTGATAACTGTTATATCTGCATCTCGCTAATGATATTAACCCTTGACATTCGTAGAAACGTTTCTTCAGTTCGCTGCAGTATATTACGCTTATGAGAAATGATTAGACTATAGTAGAAATCTTATGGTACGTGTATACCTATATTTGTTTGTATGATGAAGAACCGAAGACCTCGTGAATGCGTGTCAGACTGTGCTATGTTGCAGCAGTCAGGAGTAGTAAGTCTCGACATTGCTCCTTACGGGATACAAGTACTGCATAATGTGAGACCGCGGTTAGAACTTCGTCTGGTTACCCGGAACCCATATGTTAAGCTACCTTCCTCTACACTGCATATTATATGCACTTATATCAGTTTTGCTCTCGAGATATTGGTTGCTGTTATTAGTTTATAAGAAATAATTTAACTTATGTGATGCTTAAGCTTGTCATAAAATAATGTAACATTATGAAATACTGTTTTGTTCCCGTACAGATGAAAAAATGAAAAAATCGATACAGTTCAATTGTTAAAGAATTTGATTGAATAAAATTGTATACAAATTTTTTGTTTTTTATACGTCAACCTTATTTGTTAATAAATGATACAATTTTTGTATTTTTATTATTAATGTGAAAACCATAAAAGTAATATGTAAAACTTACCCCATGTGGGTGTACCTGACGATTGATTTTTCATTGTAAATATTTTGGTATAAAATATTTTCTTTTAGGTACACCTTGCTTAAAAACTGATATGATAAGCCACTCTCGCAATATTACTTTTATAATTCAAGTTGAAGCATAAAAATTTCACATGACGTAACTTTTTGAATTTTTTAGATTCATCAAAATTCTCGCTGCTAAAACTACTGCACTACATTTAAAGCTTGTCAAAATTCCTAAGAACGGTAGAACCATATCATTTTGTATGAGAATAATAAATTTCCAGAGTCAATGATTGTTATGTTAACAAAAATACTATTCAAGTCAACCGTTTCAAGTTATAATTTATAAAAGATGCAAACGAGTCATCCACGACTATTTGCATTTGACAAAAATTAATTTATATTTCATCTAACGGAAGAATACATAAATATATATGAATATTATTGAATGCGCGACATTGTTCATGAATATAAAATTAATCGAGTGACACGTGCCACACTAGGAGGTACTGATAAGCACCGTTATCCACCCTCATAAAACTCCCTAGGGATACAAATCTAATTTGTCACCGTAAACGTTCCTCAAAATATCGCATTTTGCGAAGAGCATTAAAGCGGGTACGATCGCATTTTAAAATATAATTGCAAACATTAAAATAACTCGATGAGGCCTCTCCACGTCATATATCACATAACTGTTTTTGGCCCGATCCCCCTTTTAACGCTATGCCCATTTTACCCCACTAAGTCATTTTTCAACTATGTAACCGCGTTTATTTACCGCATAAAATGCCAGGAAGCGACCCTTCCCATGTAGGACCCATTAAAGTCTTGCAGGACAGGTTGGTAATGGGAATATTTTTAATTGGAGTGCGAACTTTATACCTACCCACCCACCCATCTAATCCTGTCTACCTACCAACCTTTAACCTATATCAGCGGCCCATCTCTAAATGTGAATTTTTCTACATATCCATCCATCTCCGAAAAAGTTTCAAAACGCACAGGCATACTGATGTTTCCAGTATCGAAGGCAACGTCAGCACAATATTGCGGTTTTCCAACGTTCAAAAGCTAGTTGAGCATGTCCCGCAAAGAGATCCTCAAAGCGCACGTGAAATTCTCTTACACTGGCTACCAAATTTCGTTGAAAGCCAAGCCAGCAGGAGTAACAGAAAACCTCAAAGAAAAATATCATCGCTGTTTTATACTGTGTCTCCCATGCACAATAGGAATCTTACATGCATATCCTGTAACCAGCTACGACATCGTTTCATTAAATTCAGTAACAATTTTTCATATTTTCCACGAACATAAAGTGTCGCACAACAATCCCACAGTAATGAGAATACTATGTGCAGTACTTAGGCGCTCATGAAATCTCTTCCGCAAACTAACCAGATGCCAGCGGCTCGTAAAAGTTGCCCTCCCTTAAACCAAGGAGACTTTTCGTGCTGCATGTTGTTTAAGCTGGATAGCGGCAACGCGCTTTACGACTTCGAAAAAGTGTAGAAAGTACATGTAGAGTACATAAGGGGAAGATAGAAGGAAAATATGGAGCTTTGTGAACGTATGGCATCTGTTTATTATGTTCTATACTACGAGCATTCAAGTAAATGCACGATTATGAACTATGAATAAACCTTTAGGATATATCTTTTAATATTGTCTAATATTGTCGAACTGTTTATTCGTTAATTCGTATTATAAATCGATTATGAACTATGAATAAACCTTTAGGATATATCTTTTAATATTGTCTAATATTGTCGAACTGTTTATTCGTTAA
>JARQSW010000292.1:212911-231276 GCA_030142375.1 Calameuta pallipes
TTCGTATTATAAATCGATTGCCAGAATTTCTGCATACATCAACAGTAAAAAGTTGTACAAATATTTGTAGCTATCCTCTCGTTTCATTGAACTCCGCAAATAATTACCGTTTGATCTCGCGGTAAATAAGAGTTTGATCTTGAGTCACGCATAATTGCACTGAACGCGGTCGATTCTACTGTTAGTCGACCAGTCGACATGCAATTTGACAAAAGGTGCGAAATGATTTGAGCAAAATCCGCGAGATAAATGAAATGAAATGGCACTGCAAAGTTATATGAACGCAAACAACATATTATATTATTCCTGTCAGCTCTATGTGACCGCGGGCTTCAATCCCTTTGTCCTGTGGTTAGTCGTGGTTTCACGCAATAATTGAATAAATATTCATTAGTATAATTAGCGTGTACATACGATACACCGCGTCGCCGAGTGACGGTACGCCTTTAATTGCGGCTCGGATATTTTCCATAGGGTGGAACAAAGCGGTGACGTTGTTAAGGGTAGACACACAATGTAAATTAGCCGCAAGGCCTTGTCGCTTTGCAACGTCGTTCGCCGAAATTTCGCGATAATACAATCTCCTAAATAGGCGAATACCTACATGCGGGACAATTGGCGCACTACTGCCAGTTTGTCAACGTAGATGATGTCACGTAAACCATGTTCACAAAGCTTTGTATCAGCATTAACCTCGTCTGAATTTTCGTAATGATACAACCATGTAAATAAATTTCAAATCGGCAGACGACAGTCAGTGCATTTTTTTCTACATTTCTGTATTTTCGATTTCGTTTTTAACTCGAGCAGGCTCAAGCTTTATGCGCGCCATACAAGTTCTTGCTATCGGGTGACGTGCAGTTGAAAAGTTTCGTTACATTGTTTCCACTAATTGTCAAATGGCTGTTTCCATTTTTCGATATTTTTCCTACAGAAAGAAGAAAGATATAGCATTGCCGTGAGGAAGAACTTGAAAGAATTTCGGTTGAGGTTGGATCTCTCGGATTTCATTTAATTTGTTCGTAGGCTTTGTGAAACTAGCGCAAGCCACTGGTCGAGCTTAATTCACCCGCTTAACCCTCAAAATCCGCCGAACAAAATGAAATGTACCGCAGAGAAAAAAGGACGGTTTTTACTGGCAAAAAGAAAAATCCTTTGAAAGGTTTCTTTTCCGCTTAAATAAAATGCCTCGCTTAATTGACGCGGGTTGGATTAAACGTTAACGAATCGTATTTTATCGCTGTTTACGTTTATTTCTTAACGATATCCTTGTTGATTGCATCGTTAAAATATTTCACACAAATCTTGCTAGAAGCAAGGATTACCTTGAGATAAGGATAGGGATATTAAGTCCCTCGTTCAATTCCCAAAATCCTAAACTCGCTAATCTCTATTCTAATTACTGATATTATCCTTTAACGTTTTTTAGGCATTATGCACCGGCACTCCTGAACCCTCCCAATTACTTGCACTAAGTGCACTTTTACATTGCAAATTAAAACGATTAACATATGCATACTCCGTGCTGTCCGCCTGAAGGATTATTGCTATTTATAGATACTATACTAAAACGTAGATTCAGATTATATACGTATCATTATTCAAGCAATCCCATCGTCGTCATACTTGATATACATACATGTATATAAAACAATCCTAACATTAAAACAATGGTACTTAGCTTGAAATAAATCAAAATTGGAATTCAAGAAGTATCCATGGGTAACATCAAATGATCCCTTACTGAGGATATCTTCCTTAAGGAAAAAAAAATATATATATATATACGTTAGCACCGCATTAATTAGAGGACGCATTATCGTGCATCATTAATGACTAAGGTATACGATATTTCTTCGTATTAATACAGTATAAATGTGCAAATTTGTTTGATTTATCTGCCGCCGACAGGAGAAGACCCATAAATGTATCTACGGCTTAAAATTCTTGGAACACATTGACATTGGTGGCTGATAAAAACTTTGACGACATTGAACATGCGAATATAGTTTAAAGCCCTATTCAAAGGATAAAAACCTTGTTGTTCTCCTCCTCATGTATTCCAGTCAAGGAGGAAAGCACAGTGTGGTACGCAGATAGGATAAAAGTAAATGGGATCGTGTTTCGGCATAGGCAGATAGTTCAAGAACATATTGCAAGGGCTTATGAATTTATAAGAGGTTGTATCCGCCAAGGCTTGGCGATGGGCTCAGCGTGCTCGCGAGAGTAAAAGCCGAGGGCATCAAAGAGGCGAGGCAATTTTTTTCAACCTTATTTTATTTGGTGTCACTTCTCTTGAACGGTGTCGCTGCGTAACCCTATCGCGCGCGACTCCCACGGAACAGCCTTCAGGCCACCCATGGTCCATTAATCAACGACTGGAATACGTGGCCCGCTCGACACGCAATGGAAAGATGTTTTCCGCGCTGGGAAGAATTTCATAACTTCTTAATTGCACATACCGCGAAACCGTCACTCATTGACATTCATATATCGCGTTCCGATAGCATAGCGTCTGGCATAGTTGGTGCGTCATTTCTTTTCTTCGGATATCCCATCGTAGATGGGAATGCAGAAAATAGAAGAAAAGAAATAAGGAAATGGAAGAACAATCCAGATAATTATGCGCCTTGGGACAAGGTCTCCGAGCGTAACGAAATCATGTTGTATTACGTATTTACTTGGGCTGTGTGCGAGCCGTATAATTAGACGGATTCGGAGAGAGAGAATTAAAGAAAGAGAGAGACGGATGTAAAGCCAGCCAAGAAAACTAAATCCTCTCACGAACACAAATTCTTAAGCGTACCGAAGGCAAAATTACCTTCCAATACGCATAAATGGAGGAACGTATGATCATGTATTGGAATTCGATGCTGCCCACTGAGCACATTCAACGACGATTGAACAGAATACACATAAATTCGTGCCTGGGATCTCTACTGGGTATCGCAGGTATTTCCGACCTCGGTTCCGAACGGTTTTCAAAGCGGTTTGGTGCGGGGTCAATAGTGTTCCTGACATTCATGTCGAGTTGAACTCGAAAGTTCCGAGTTTTTAATCGTCGACGAAAACTCTCGGGGAAATGAAGTTCTCCAAAGTTGCCGACCGTTTTCGCATCTCACAAGTTCTCCCTTTCCTTTTTTCTTTACTTCATTTCGTTTTTTTTTATTCCTTTTCTTTCTTCGCCTCAGACCCACCCTCTACGCTTCCAGTAACCTCTTATCTGTTTTTAGAAACTTACCTTCGGCCGAGAACTAATGGCGTCGCTGAGGGTCGAGAGGAACGATGCTTTTTCTAAAGGCTGCTGGGCTTAGATCGCTTTCGGACTAGTTTGAATTTTGAAAAATTCACTTCTTGGTACGACTCGCATCGCCGATATCCCCTCTACGTCACCTCGGATATTTCACAATGATTAAAGGAATCTGTAGGTACAGACTGGAATGAAATTCCGATCTGTTTGATCCTTTGACGTACATACGTAGGTATATGTATATCGATTTTGTAGTAGTCCTTCAAATATCGTTTAAGCAGAATAGAATGCTACTATGGCTAACAAGCTGCCTGTGTATCGTAATGAGATGAGGATTTAAACTTTTAGAACTTTGAATGAACCGATAGAGAGAAATCTTCATTAGTTCAAAATTAAATATACAGGCGTTAATAAAATTTCCATTATCAAGACAAAGCACTGATCCATGGCAACGTAATTGAAAACAGTATTAATGAATGAATGAGATCGTATTTAAATCCATTTCAACCAAGTCTTTTAACACCAAAATAATTTCGTTCATTTCATTTACCCCTTTTTTCTCAGAACCTTATATTCATCGTAATTCATAAAGGAAGAATTCGGCTTTAGCCGAAGTCAATGACAAGTTGACTTATTGTCAAAATATATTATTACTTGCTAATGTGAGATGTCGTGCTAATGTCTTATTAGCGTCTGAATCTTAAAGAAATCCTTTCGTACGCACAAGTCAGCGTTCATAAAGATGATCATTTATCTGCGAAGACAAGGCTGCTAAACACGTAAGACTCGCATGAGTCGGTCCAATCATGCCGAAAAGAACCGCAGGGTACGAAAGTTCTGTGGCCAATACTTTCATATGTAATGTACGTGAGAAAGGAAGAGAAGTGGCTGGCGAAATGTATGTTTTTTTACCAGAACCCAAAGTCCAAACAAGGTCGTATAGACGCAACGCACAGTAAGTGGAGGAGTTGAAGGCATCACTTTTTCTCCACATTTATTTTTGATTGGTGGCACACAGCACGTTCTTGCGTTCATTGACTGTGCCTCAGGCATGCAGTCAATACTTAAATCCACCCACCCAATAGACACTTGCATGACCGAACCTTTAGAAACGTGCTCAACACAAATGGCCAGTATAACCTAACCTTTCGACACCACGTATACTATAAATTGTTATTATTGAAATTATCTTTTTATTATTTTCTAAGAAAAATCTTGGGAAGAAGCGTCTTAAAAATTCGTCATAATATCGGAGTAAATGATGTATCTCGAATACAGTTTCTTGCTATCTGTTCTATATCTATACTAATAGTTCGAAAATTAAACATTTATTTTATCTATTATGATTTTAGACTCACGATTCCATACGGCAAATTTTATGGCACGTCTACTCAGTTTCATTATGTCACATTACGTGAGGTGTACATGTTATATTGAAAAGGTTCGTGACGCAAGCAAGCACGACTCCTCACGTGAAAAAACAAATTAATAAATCTACGTAAATTTAACATTAGGTTCTACACTTCGGAAGCAATTTCTTAAACTTTCTAGACTTTACTTCCGATATATGTACGACGCCCGCTACAGTTACTTAGCCCGAAGTCATTAGAAGTAACATATGTGGCAACCACGAATACTACATGTATGACATGTGAAATAAAATACAATAATAATGATTATTTAAAAAAATTGTATTTAAAGGAGCTATTGAACATTCATTATTAAACAATGTATAAAATTACAATAATTGTTTCTAATAATATAATTTATGATCCATTTCTTTATGACGTCATAAAATACTCTGGAAATTACTCGTATCACGAAACGAGCGAGACGTTTAAACCAACTACTATATAAGTCCACGGAAATGACATTACAAAGCTGGAATATCCCGAGAACTATATTCAATGCGCATATAAGATATTAGTAAAGGATTTCTTAATTTATTTTCTCATAAGGTACTATATTACTTTCTCTGGTATAAACTTTTTTTCAGACACCCTATATACAGTTCAAAAGACTTGGCGCATGTTATATTCCCGATTTTACCTATCTCGGATATGTATTCTATATCTGAACGTTGATTCACAATAGACCGTAGGTATTTCCATAGGCTTCAAAGGTATGTCCCGTTATAAAGGGACTGGCTTCGGCATCCTACTCCCATCAACCTTACTCCCACCCTTAGGATTTCACAACCCCTTTAGACTTCTAGGATACTCTTCTGAGCATTGACTCGTCACAGTTTGTCCGCTTGATCGCTCATATCGATTTCAATCTTCGATCAATACATACGAACTACACAAAGATGGCAGCAACAGGATCACGACCAATTTTTCTGGTACAGAAATATCGTACACGTAGCTCATAATAATAAACGATAAACATAATAAAACCACAAATACTTCGTCTGTCGCGAGGTAATAATTTAATACGGTTCTATCGCTCGAACCGTCTTACATAATACCTGTAACCTGTTTCGTAATTTTCCGGGACGCTTATGGAAATATTCGCACTCGCTTCGGACGTTGGGAAAATAAAAAACTAGACTATTGCATTTTTCATCGTTTATTCGCAACAGGGCTGTGTATCTTCAAGAAGTTATATCATTTTCACAGTGGAATACAGAGAAGACCATTTTCTCGTCGAATATAAAGATTTTACCAAAATGCAGGGTGTACCACTCTTTGCTACGTGCACGAGTGCACGAATTTTTATGATATTAAAAATAGTATACGCTGCACTTGATTTACAGCTGTTACATATTTGCCGGGGGGAAATACTTTGTCAAAATTATTTCCACCTATTACTTTGCAGGTGGAAACGCTGATCGTGGTATGTCGAAAAATTCGTCAAGATCGAAATCGACGGAAGCCCAAGTTATTGTACTTTGGAATGATCTATCAAGATAAAGAAAACTTATCTATGTATTTAATGGAGGTCGCTACACGTACAAAAGGAGATAGCTTAACGGTAGTAATTATGCCGTGAAGTGATAAATAACTGAGATCATTTTATATCCAGTTGACGAATGGATCCTCGACATTTGGATTAAGCGAAATAAATGGGATTGCACGAGATCATTTTTTAACGAGTGTTTTAATCCCGCTGTAATGTTTTCCAGTGTTTTTGCATTTTATCATCGTGATAAAAATACAAGCTCGTCTAATCTCGTGTGGCAGGTGCGAGTCGTTGACCTACATCTCGACATCGAAACGGAACGTACATCCGGTGTAACTTAACATATCTGTACTTCCGTCTTTCGCAATGCTTACCATTCGTGTTTTCCCGTGATATTATATAGATCTCTTCGGTGGAAAGATATTTGTTGTTACGTATGCTTTCACGCGAAAGGGAAACTCATATCTCAAGAGCTACACACATCCGGTTCGATAAAATGTGAATATAGAATTCCCTTGATCCAATATGATTTAATACACATCTAAAAGCAAAATTCCTGCGGCGGTTATATATTTATTTTGACACTCAGATATCTGTATGTTTTCCCATCAAAATTCCAAATTCCGACGAACCTTGTAAAGAAATTTAATATTCCAAAGTAACACGCTCTTGCAGTCGCTCGGCAAAGCATACCTAACCTATACGATCTATAGAATTTTTCCTAGCACCAAAATTTCATATGAGTTAAAATGGTAATGGAAAAAAAATGTCAATATCCAAAAACCGAGTATACATTCTTCCTCTCCTCTATACGTGCATTAACGTATTCAACATCGAGGATTAGAGTATATACTCGCCATAGATTTCCCCAAGTAGATTTCAAGTAAAGAGCTTTTATAATTGAAAAGCACGGCGACCTACCGCGGCTCAAGTAATAATGTAAAGTTGTATCTCCGCAACGGCAGAATACTGTGAACGGTCGAGTGCGGCATGTACTTAACCCACCGCAGTTGATCGCGATATTAGAATGTAACTCGGTGTGTTTACTGCGCGCTGAGGTTAAATTTATTCAAGCATTGATGATCACGCCGTATCGTATTGCTTGGACCGTCGGATGCCTACCTACCTACCTCTACGACTGACGCTACAGAAACGGAAACGCCACGTTCATTTAGTAACTAGTTGATGACATGGCATCCAGACACTGCCGAGCTTTCCTTTTATTTTTATCTTTCTCTCGGATCCAAGAGAAAAACCTTCTCCGCCGGTGCACAGCTACCTAGAGTGTTGGATATCGCGACGATCTGACGACCCTACTACTGGCCCGAATTTAAGATTACTTTTTGGTACTTTCCGAACTCGATATCCTATTCAGACTTTCACGGCACCATCGAGCTAGAATAACCTCTGTGGAATTCAAGCCATGATCTTTTCTATATACCCATGGAAATGCGATACTGCGTGCGTGTATAGACGGCAGCATAGAATATTTCAGCCATCTAAGGAAAACTGTGTGAAAGCTCTGGGTAGCATGCGTGGATTATAATGCCGAGTAGCTAAGTTAGGTACGTAAGTGGCTGCATGAAAGGGCAGAACGAAGGAAGAGCATGTCGCGCAGATGACGCTTGGTTTTATACCGAAATTCATCGTAGCACATTTCGTGCATGATGCACGTACGAAATTGTCCAGAACTTGAGCCAAGCAAGCGTGACGTTATTGCACAGCACGATTATGTAAACTTATGAGGGTGTACTTGTGTATTTAGTGTATTTAGACATTTTATTTACTTTTTGAGATAAGCATTCTCTAACGTTTCAATACGGATTTCAATTTTCATTAAATTTCACATGAGTTTTCTCACATGGAAAATTCACCATTTGGAAGTTCCAGTTACGGTTCTGATAACGTTGGTAGTATAAGCCACACTGAATGTAATTCACATTTTATTACGTAGAACATGCTGAACATTAGTTTCGGATCGTTACTCACCCGGCACATACAGTCCAAATTATTTTAATGATATTTGAAATGTCAAAATAGTCCAAATTATGTGTACACAAGATGTCATAGTATTGGATGACCTCAACGTTCAATGTTATGATCATATATTCTTATTAAAAGTTTAAACAATTGTAATTACTAATTACTAATTACCCATAGATTTGCATGGATCCTTTGTCCGATCAATAAGCATGCGCCAATATTAGCAGTTGAGTTTGACATTTTTACGGAGTACGGGACGATTGTCAGAAAATCTATGGTTCCTTGAGAATGCACTTGATATGCAGAACTGGGCGCAGAGCAGCGACGGCTCCGAACAATGCGGCAATAATATTGCTACTTTATTGCAAGACTTGTTTAAAAAGTTGGAACTCAAGCGGGAGACGATGTAACGGAGATGGTCGTTGCGTCTGGAGAGTATAATAGAAAAGTTATGCGTCCCAGTACGTGGGCTCATAGGACCAGACGCTTTATTCACAGATCTTAATTTACTGTAAGAATTTAATGGGTCTCTCATTGTCTCACGTAAAGTAGGTACTTTGTTCAGTGAATCCACTCTTTACAGACAGAGACTCCAGTTAGGAAACGTAACACATTTTTACCATTAGAAATACTTTTCATACTTGAAAAATTATTTAATACACTCTTCACCGAATAATAATTTTTTACTAATAGTATCAGCCTTGATTACTCGAATTAATCAAAGAATTAAAATCCCGTACGATGCGATTAATCTCGATCGTGCTCGATCATCGATGCAGATGAATTGACCATCAAATGAATACTGTGTGATTCAATCACCCACATATGATTCAAGCTGAATGTCCCAATTTCCTCGATACGATTACCTTAATGCCCCACTATATTCATGTGTAATATACTGCTCAGTCCAATTCGCACGATTTCATGTGTATTATTGATCAATGATCGTAAATAGAGATCGATAAGGCATACAACGGATACACCATATCTTTGAATCAAAATATAAATAGATGATCCTAAAAAATATTCAAATATTTATATAAAGTTCTTTAAACATATATATATACCCATAACATTACCATTTTCACATTTTTTTCTCCCTAACCACAATATCGTTCCGGTCCTTTTTTCGTGGCTAACAGAAAAGTATCCAATGCGTTACCTTCGCGCTCATGTGATTCCATTGAGCGTAACGGAGATACAGTCACACGTGTGTGGGGAAACTGTTTGCCGATGGAGCGTTTCAAAAGGACTTTCCAAGCGTTTCCAGCGAAACATGCCGTGGAATATTAAGCATATTACAACCTCCACGAAAATGAGTCCAACAATGTTGGCGTCCGTGACAATGTGGGATATTGTTCAATATTGCCAATATTCCTATTATTCCTATACGGTCAATATATAGTAAACTCGCTCTCATTTTCACTGTTGCTTTCGCGTAAAATTTTCTTTAGTACTATACCAGCAGTATTGCGAATCGATCAAAAATTTGTGTGACTGTTGACCTGCCTATCTGTTCGGTTTATCTTTGTCAACGAAATCGATTAGCCACGTTAATATGTACCATAGTTTAACTATACGTTGGTTGCATTAGTTATTTATCGCTGAACTTTGATTACTGCAGGACATGCATTAAAAATTGAAATTGAATGTGTGTTTCTATGTTTAATGCTTGAATTATACGAGCACAGTGTAATATAATTGTTGGTTATTTATGTGCGGTTTTTTGTTTATCGATGGAAAATACCACTTTCGAGTAATACTGTTGATTAGTTTAAGCGGCTATATGACTCGCGTATATTTCCATACATATATACTTTTTTCAGTTTTTATCAGTTTTAGTTCTTAACGATATAGGTATAGTCTGCTATTGTTTCTGTCGAATAATTCTCCAGTTTATATAGGGCATCGAGTTTAATAGCGAATTTGCTACGCGAATAAAATCGCCGATATTTAATATAGCATGGATATACGACTACGGATATAAGTTGGAATAAATTATGTGACAACAATTTTTATGTAAATGGCGTCATTTTAATGAAGTAAAATTCGCGTGACATAGGTATTTCTAGGTATGTGATATAGTTTAATTAATATATAATACCCTGGAGCATTGTATATGCTTCCTGATATTTTCTATGATAAATGTAAATAAAATGTGCCTACGTCAACAATAATTAGAATAGTGCAGGCTATATTTATCATTAAAAAATTACTTAAAATTTAACTCAAAAGACAACGGGTATAGTTTCAAAAAAAATAAAAGTTCCCAAGAATTACATACTTGAGATTTTTCGATTTTTATTATTCCTTGCGTGTCTGTGATTCGGTATAATAGTAATTTGCGAAAGAAAAATATTCTTAGATTTAATATTCCTAGATATTAAAAAAACTTCTCGCAATTAACCATGTAATAAAATTCGTTGATCGATACATCCTTTCCGCAAATAATTTTTATAGCTAATTAGATTTTGCAAAAAAATTTCCTCGTTTATTCACAAATTTACAATTGTTTTCGTATATTAAGACTAATTAATGTGCCAACAAGAAAATTTGTTTTAATGATACTCGAATAACATCATGACTCGACCCTCTTGTTTCAATCAGATTAAAATCATTTCACCACATCAATTATTACGAGAGGAAAACACTTTCAAGGGGAAGATTATAAATACTACTGATCCTTTTACATTTAATTAACATGACAATTACTTTATAAGCCTGCTAAAAATACGAATAGATCAAATACGAAATGACATAATTTCCGATTAAATAATTTATCATAACCAGATTATCGATCGTCACTTACGTCACCCTATACGAATATTGAATTTCAGTTTATAACGAAGCCCACGTAATATGCTTCAATGGCATTCACAATATGAGGCAAGCGTATTCAGCAAATACTATAGTGATAATCATAGTGCGAATACATTATATGATCTTCAATCATATGATCGCGACCAATTTCCGATTATTTCTAGTACTTATTGATTAAATTGAGCCACTATTCGCAACGATTCGATATCATTGATATCTTTAATTTTTCCCTCAAGTTTCCATATATGTTCTCCTAAAAGTTCATATGCGATTTTAAAGAAAATTTACCCGTAAGGCTATAGCAACAGTAATCTCTCTTATCTAGCACATATGTATGTATACTCTCCGGACCCAGTACCAATTTTGATATTTTTACATTGGTCACAACAACGAATTCTCAGGAGCTTTGACACGTATACGTATGTAGGTTGATGTACGAACAAAAAATCGACACACCGAATCGTAGAATGATACGTTACACAGAAGAAAATATATGCTCCGCTTCATACGTTATACCTACGTCACTTTTTCAAACGACACGAAAACAATGTCCCAGAATCCTTCTGGGGAAATGCATCTCCGTATAGACTAGAAGAATCGATCGATTTACTAAAAAGCGTAAAACCATATTTCATACTGGTATCACGCAACGCCAAAACGGCACCACCTGAATGTGCTCGATATTTCGAAAGCATTTCCAAATCGGCGAAACTCGCTTGTATCTTAATCAAAATTATCTCAGTGAAGATCGTATCAGTTTTATGATTCGTAAAACATGAAAAATGCATTCTTCTTAAAGAATTATCTAAAATCTATCGATTATCGAAAAAGCGTGAGAAAACAGTCTTGCTATCTTATCGCAGCGACATGCAAGCTATATTACAGCCAATATGGTCGTATTTCATGAAAGCAATGAAAGCCGATGTTTGCGAGTGGAAACGTAAAAGTGTGAGAGCGTGAAGAGTAGCAGACTAAATATGGTGCGTAAGCATATAGGATGCTAGGATTTTAGGTGGCTCGGCTCCACGGAAGTCTAAAAGGGAATAAGGGTGGCTGCCGAACAAGGGTAGGAGAGTGAGCGGAAGCGGTACGTTATACCGGTGATTTATTTTGGCCGGGCAAATGTGGTAAATGGCTCGACAGCGATTGCGGGCGAATATTAAAGATTAGAACACATCATTAAGCAGGCGTGAGTCGTTGAAACGAGCCTGGGAGTCAGAGCTCCCGTCGTGAATTCCACAACGGTTTCCCCCACTATTAGTGTTCACCGCGCCATCGCAGATTCTCTGCCACCAGCATTCACAGCATCCCTTGGACCACCCTGGGTCCTCCAACACAAAGATGTACCTAGAAATCTACGAATTATCCGCCTCCTGTGGTAGCAGGAGTAATGACACGGGTATTTGCGTTAGAATTTGAAATAGCGTCGCGTGTTCCCTTGGAATGAAACGCTCTATAATACAATTGATTTTCTAAAGTCCTGAATGGACATTGGACAGACCGTAGACTCCTCGCCGCAGTGCTTCCCCATCCAATTGGTCTTTATTTCACACGGAAGCCATTATGTAAGGATTTAATGACGTTCCTAGGTCGCTGGTGTGACCCAGTACGTAACGACAAAGGATGCAAAAATAGCTCGCAACTTCACAAGCTCGATTAATTCCGATTCTGATGGTTAGTACGTAGTGTTTGTCAGACTAACCCAAGAATAGTAGAGACCCCTCGTCCAAGTCACGGTAAATTGAATCGATAACAGGCTTGTCTCTGCTGAATGAAAATTGCTGGGGTTTCGATAGAATTCGCCGTATCTTAAAATCGTATTAGAATGACGGTTATTTTTATTGAAAGGGTGAAGCGGAGAGTCAGGGATAATTTAGGATAGATTTTTTTTAATAATAAGAAACAATAATACCCGGAACGAATAAATGCAGTTGCATAGTATGAACAATAATTAACAATAACAGTCCTGCATTGTAACAGATTTGTACGAAATATTCATTCGAATGCGCATACGATCTCAGGCACAATGATGCGTGCATGACTATTGATTTAGTTTCTGAGCCTGAAGTTTGCATTGGAACGAAAAATTTCTTTTACGGGGTTTGCACACGTTTCGATTCGTTCGGTTCGTTTGTGACGGTCCCGCCTTGGGAATCAACGACTCGTGAAAAATCCACCCTTTTTTTTCATCGTTTTTTTTCTTTTTTATTTTTTTATTCCCCGAGCGATCTTCAGCGCACAACCTCCGTCTCGAGTCTTACATTTTACGAGGAACAGAATTATTCGAGGCTTCCCTTGGAGATTAAAAATCTGATCCGCTGACGAGTAAATCCGGCGCAACTAATTTGAGGCAAGGATGCGGCAGGGCTTGCTAGTCGTGGAGCTTAACTTTACCCCTCGTCCCGGACCACCAACCTATATTTCGCCATTCGTGGGTCCTTCGCCCCATTTTATCCTTATTTATCACGGATTTTTCCCCTCCAACTCAGTTCTTCGTCGTGCCAACGCTTGTAAATTAATTGTTGTTTTCGATCACTCGTTCACTCTGGCTCTTTCGTTTATACATATATTCTCATTCGATTGCTCGATCTTTCCCAGCACTGGTGTAATATTTGTGGCTCCGATTGTACTCAATGTGAAAACAAACTAGGTATCCGAATCACTTAAAAAATGTGGTGCTCATCCCCCAGTAGGTACCTACAATTATCTAATATGTACTTCAACACTGTAACCCAAAATCCAAACCATCTTCTCGAAATTGCTCTTCATTCTTTCAGTCAATGAAGACGCGTAAGCGCTGATTGATTGTTTTTGAATAAAATGTTCTATCTCTTGGACAAGATGATGAATTTCCATAATCCCTTTGCCAACAAGACCAACCCTAAGAACGTTGACTTTTGCCCATGGCACGGGTATTCCTGAAGGCAGTAAACCAGAAAAGGACTGGGTATATTGAACGAGAGCGAAGTGAAGTCTGAAGGAGGTGAAGTAGGCGCCGGGGAAGGAGGAAACGAAGGAAGGTTAGGGCAAGAAAGAAGAGAATCGCAGGCCGACCTAGAGAGCTAGGATCTAAGCAAGTCACGCACGCGCAATCTCCATACATCACCGTCCGAGCGTGTAAACTTTTCAACTCCCTCGCATATCCTCCTACCAACTACCGGACTAACCTATTCTACGGGATTTTCTTTCTACTGCTCTTCCTCGTATTCTCTCTTTCGGACCTCCACGTTTCTACTGGCGCGGGGTCACAAATTATTAAAGCTCAATTGAGCCAGGAAAGACTTCAGGCCACCAGGCACATCTACCTCTTTCCTCGTTTGCTCATCTTCTTACCCTTCCACCCTCGTCATTTCCCCTTTTCTTCTTTAGGCACTTCCGCTCACCTCACATCCCGCCTTGAGGTTCGCCTCTATGTATACCCCCTTTCTTCACCCTTACCCCTTCCTTTTCGTCCTTTCTTATTTCTTACTGCTTCCTTCGGATCTTCGAATTATTCTCGACCGAACAGAAAAAGCAACCACTTCTACATAGAGCAAACAGGTACCAGCACAAAAATAAAACCAATAAAATTTATCTTGCAATTATTTAAATTTTTCGTTCGTCATTATATTCTGATAAAATGAACATTCAATTTCACTTGGATTTATTCACGTTTACCATCAAAGTGGGTTTCGCTCTTTCCTAATCTCGATATACGAGGGTTCCACAGAATGGTCGCGCACGTTCGGTCGCAATGAGATGAAAAATCCGTATGTATCTCCTGCCTCCTCTTCGTGTGTCATACGTACTCCCGTAATGATATCGGTTTATCACGTGATCCTAATAAGATATTCACGTTGCACTACAAATGTTCAACAAGATGATCCAGCTAGTGTTGCCCTCATCGATCTTCGTCTCGTTTAATTAATCATTGAAGGTCGACGAGAAGGCTAACACCTCCGACAAGTTATTCGACATGGCCGCACACAGTGAGCGCCGAATGAATAAACGTGTTTCGTGGCGGTCTGGAGGGTTGAACACCCAGGGGTAGGTATTTCAAACCCTACGAAACATCCAGCTGTCGGAAGCTTAGGGGTTGCTGGGCACAGCACAACCACACACCAGCAGCTCGCGATGCCAGCGGGTGTTACTGTATTGTGCCTGGATTATGGAGTAATGTGTGAACCAACACCTTGACTAGGTATACACCTACCCTACCCCCTTTCACCCCCTACCCCCAATTGCCAGACCTCTGCATACCCCACGTGACCCCTCATCATCCCGCAAGACATCCTTCAACCCTTAGCATGCTCCTATAAGGGTCTATCTCCAACCCTTTCCTCACCTTCTGCATCCCATAAATCCCATTTGATCTTACCAAGCACTTTAACGGGATTCGCTTACGTGTACACCAACGTTTCAGAACTAACACCTTGTGCACGCTAATGCAAATCCATCCACCTTTTTTTTTTCAAATTACGATGGATGAAGATCAGCGCGAAGCATGGGAGATTTTACTGCATTTTATGTTCGGTTGATGCATCCAATGGATATAGAATTTTCTTGACGAAAAATGCAATTGAGAGTCCTCGTGTAATCACAGGAGATATTGTTCAGAATGACAGCTGTCGGCTCGATTGCATGGAACGATTCGAAGCGGAAGCTCATGAAATGGTTCGGCAGCCAGCGCGGAAGACGCCTGTCAAAATATTAAGCCCTTCCCCAGCGCGGATCAAGTTTCGAATAGTTTCACGTCATAACAAATCCGATCCTCTTTGCGAGTTTCTCGTGGAAAGAGGACAAGCACTAGAGCAGTGGAGGACTCTACCAACCCGTATCACCTTACAACAGCTTTCCACACGTCCCTTTCTAAGGACGGTTCCATATTTCTATTTATTCTTATTCCATCTTTTAAATCATACACCTTTTATTGTACGCTGAAATACCTTACATCTAGTACAGTGGATGACAAAATTTTCTATGTATTCTCAAGAAGTCAAATTATTGTAGAATATTTTTTTTTATTCTGAATTCTAGATAAGGATATATTTTTTAGCGTTATTTAATGTATAAATAATGAATTTCATAGTCAGTTTTAGATTTTTTTACCAATATATGAAAGTTGTATAGTAATAACGTTAATAAAACAGTTTGTGCTATGAACTAAACTATACTTCAAAAAATTTTGTTACAATGGGCTTTGTCAAAATTGTCCAAATATTTTTTTGTGATATTTATTTCCAGATCTTTCACTTATAAGTATATAATACACATGTAACACCAGAATGATAACGATCACTCTTTCTTTAAGTTAATCAATATATTATTAATCGATTCAAATACATAGAAAATTGGAACATGAAGAATAGTAAAGTGAAACGGAATAATAGCGACCATTTAAGAAAAAAAAAGTTAATAATTTTATAAATTATTCGTGATCATAAATCATGGAACCTTGAAATATCTATTAAGTCATTTTGAATTAATAATCCATACAATTCTTGGGAAAATAGATGTTTCGTTAAATTATTAATAGCTCTTCATCTGGCGCGCTGGTCATATGTGTACGGGTAACGCCGGCCACCCCATAGATAAGATACTATATTTAATGATTCGTATAAAATAAATTAATTTTTTAGGGCTTCAATAAGCTATAAGATAAATATAAAATTCTTATTTTCCCTATTTATGCAGAAAAGTTCTCTGCTAAGAAAATACATAAGCTTACATAAGCGATAATAATAAATTACGTACTTGATACATAATCAAATATTTGATTTTTTTTCATCTAAGATTAGTATATAATTTACATAAATCAATATAGATTCTTTAAGAACGTTTTAAACTATATTTAGCTCTTAATAAAAATATTTTTACTGAAGTAGCCATTTAATATGAAAAAAAAATTTACAATTCTTCATCGAGACGGCCAGAAAACCTTAATATTACGTGAAAGTCAAAAAAATGTAAAACAAGAACAATTATTTAGGTAAACAGAAATAATTTACGCGTCAGTAATTTTTATTTCTCTCATTTTGTACAATATGAAAATAAAATGAAAGAAACAGTCAACTGAGACATTTTGATTGAAATAGAAGACCAATTAATTAGAACATAAGAAATATGTCAAATGTGTTCCGTCCCGTGTTACTCAATGAAATCTGTACCGATAAACTGTAGAATGAACAAAAGAAAATTCGAAAAATCATAAATTCGTTACTGTTTATACCGTATATCCCATCCCAGATAGGACACCTGAAGTTGCCGCGATCGAAAACGAATTAAAACTTTTTACCATACAGAAGGATAATTCGTTCGGCAGATGCGATTATTATTACTCGTTTTCGATCGCGGCAACTTCAGCTGTCCTACTTGGGATTCGACATACGGTATACATACATGTAATAGAGTAGAAGGCTTGATGAGGCAACGAATATATTTGTACCTTTCATACTTTTTACAACTTTTTACTATAGCTACTTAAAAAAATCTATAGAAACTCGTTCACATTGAAATAAATAAACTTCAATTGTTTTTCCTTATTAATAGCAAACTATTCCAGAGTCAATATCTGGCAATTAAAGGTGCTCAAATACATTGCTCTTTCCTATTGACAGTCTCTTCCTTCTTTTCCGTACAATCGTCTTAAGTTCAGTTTTTCATTATCATAAAAACTGGATAATTCCGCTGAGAAGAAAAAACCAATTGATTTTACAGCTTTTCTTCTTCACGTCACATACAGTTGTTAGTTGTATTGCTTATCCGAACCGCTGAGAATACGTCCTGTTGCACTCCCATTCTGCAATACTTTTTGGCATACAGTATCTTTCCCTAAGAGCATCCACCATTCTCATACACGTTCTTTCTAAGAATCAAACATATAACATGCCCTTTGTATTATGTTTCAATGTTGAATCATAAATAATATCGGACATAAATATAAAATTTCACAAGACATATATTGATGAATTCAGGATGTTCGTTCAGCTCTACAGCATAGAGCTAGTATTATTGAAATTTCCAATCTGATACATACACACGATTATTCAGGACTATTGCACCACCTGAAGATGGTTCTGTCTATTTCATTTCCATTAATACCCATTCTAAATGTATCTTCAGGCGGTGCAATAGTTTTGAATGAGATATACAGAGTGTCTCAAAATTCATGCACCTCCGGGGTATAATAGCCGTGTTTAGGACGCGTCAAAGATCTATCTGCTTTTCTTTTCCAGTCAATTTTTGCGTTTGAGCATTTTGACAAAGAAAATTAATAATAAATAGATAGTTCTGCGCTTCGTGTCGCGTCCCATATCAAATTTAATGAATTTATTTATTTAGTTTTATTTAGTGACCTCTCTCTCTCTCTCTCTTTCTCTCTCTCTCTCTCTCTCTCTCTCTCTCTCTCTCTCTCTCTCTCTCTCTCTCTCTC
>JARQSW010000292.1:231376-339056 GCA_030142375.1 Calameuta pallipes
TCTCTCTCTCTCTCTCTCTCTCTCTCTCTCTCTCTCTCTCTCTCTCTCTCTCTCTCTCTCTCTCTCTCTCACTCTCTATTTGTAATAATCTGTTTCTCTATAATTAACAAAGCATTCCAATATGTTAAAGGAACCGTGTTCAGGTTTTCGTCCGACAGAACGCGTCCTTCAAAGCAATTGCGAATCGCGGATTCTGCGTGAAGTGCTGCGCGAAGCTGAAGTGTTCCACGAGTATCGGTGATCAAGCAACAAATGCGCTTGGCGCTCAGACCCTGAAACAATTGATATTCGCATGAACTGTTTATAGCAATTGCAGCTTTGTCGATACAGTAAAGAAATAGAAACAAGGAAGGAAATCTCATAGTTTGTAGATGCCTATCATTTCTGTTGGCGTCTCGTTCTGATGGGTCAACTTTGATGCGTCCTGAAGACGGGCCATACCCCAAGTGTGCATGAAATGTGGGACACCCTGTATACATATAAGTTATTCACGACGCACGAACCAACCGAAGTTGGACGCGAATGAATGGTTCCCTTAATCAAGATAGTGTCACCTCGATAAACAAATGAAATAATGTGAAACTGACGATGTTGATAATGTTATATGACTGTAACTTTAATTTTTTTTTAATAATACCACACACACTCTGTTTGATGAATTTACCTATTTTTTAATTTATTAAATTGGATGCTGCATAACATTGCATATGAGAATACGGAACCACCTGAACATGATTCTACCATAGAAATTTAATGAATGAGCCAACTTTAGTTGGTACAATACTATCGAATAACATTGTACAAGTACGACTCAAAAGGATATAAAATATATGCATTGGGCTCGATAGTCTATATCATTTCATAGATAGCAGATCCATTTTATCAAATTTTAATATAGTTAAATGAAAATTTCATGTAACCAAATGTATTATGCATATTGGCAAAACTTTTTTATCATTTCTTCGAAATCTATCAGCATTCACTGGAACAATATATAGAGTCGCACTAGATGCGTGCACAAAAGTCATGTTCATGTTGAATAAATTTCATCCCTGCGGCCGCAGGAGAATAGATATGTTATCTATGAAAGCCGGTACTCTTTCTCCACGCAATACTCTCTGCGTACGTATACAGCATGTATGGGCATCCTGTTATGCGTTGGGTGCATTTCAAATCATGCAATGAATATACTGCTGTAAGCATGTACCGCTTCATTGAAGACTTAGTGCTCCATTCAGCGTTTAGGGGCGATTCAAGTTTTTCTTTTTTCTCAAAAGGTTTCCTGCAAAAGATACATAAATACTGTGCATATTAGCTTTCGTAAATTATTCTTTGAAAATGCTCATCTACATTAAACCCTATCCGCATAAACATATTTTTATTCATGATGAATTCGTATGGCCAACGTCATTTTTTAAAGATAATCCTGAACCGATGATGAACGTTGATGACTGTTTCAAAGTCTGATCGAGTTCATAAATTGTTCATCGTACGTTTCTGTTGAATGCATTGTTTTTTAGTCAAGTTAATATACGATGAACATTCCAAGTTCATACGAAGTTCACGATACGTTCAATTAATTTATTGAACTTTACTTTTTTCGTGATAATTTAGATAATCGTTTTGAAATTGAATAATACTGATTCAGTGCACTTGTTCAATATTGTATATACTTGATACTGAGACATTCCTAATTTATTATATAATAACTACGAAGAAAATAGTATAGCACATCAAAATCCGAATGGTAAATAAATAAATAAATAAAGTGCCAGAAGCTTACTTTTCAATTGCATTAAGTAAAACCATATATAACCGGTGAACAAGTTTCGTAGGATAAAGTATCCTCGATAAATCCACTTTTCGAAAACATGTATATCTGTATACTATACATAGTATGACACGTCTTGCTATTAAGTGCTCAATTAACGGTATGCTAATTGCTAATTAAATTAACCTCCAGGTTAAAAGGACGCATTAGTCTCGAGCTGTATCAAATAAATGGTTTTATGTATTATACCATGAATTGGAGTAACCATTAAGATCGAAACGCCGGTTTATACATAATGTCGCTGTTATTCGAAGCAAATTGTAGAATATACTCATAGCGATATACACAGTTCCACAAACATGACGATCGTACCGAAGAAGACGTTGACAAATCGTTTCCATTGACACAGAACCGTCCTTTCCTCAGGTCGCAGCCCCTCGAAATCTTGTTAAATCAATATTGAATATTATTCCTAGGTTACACACGTACGGCAGCTAGTTTAAAGTAAACACGCGGCCCCATGAATTATTACCCCGTCTCTAGCTCGGAGACTGTAGAAATAGGGTAGAAATATATCTGTCACTTGGCAAGAAGAGGTATTGACGTTTCTCGAGCTGTACACCTCTCATTTTATACCTTTATTTCTCGCGTATAGCGTTGCTCACGGAAATTTACGATCGTCCGTCAGCACGAGCCGTGCCATAACTCGTGGTCTTTTATCGATTTTTCGAGGATCGTTTACGGAGACGCGCGACGGAACTCTCAATGAACTTCGTTCGGACCTCGTTAGGGCGGTTTGCAAGAGACTAGGACGAGAAAAGGGAACGACAGTCGAGTTAATAATTGCATCAGGGTCGTGCAGTTCTGAATGCGGAATTAAAACGTGCAGTTTAGGGGTCGAGGTGGGTCGAGTTTCACTTGTGTGACTTCTTCTCGAGTGGTCCAGGCGTTTAGTAGGTAGTGAAGAGTTTGGAAGTGAGATGAGAGGAGGAAGAGAAACTTACGAAGAAAAGGTTAAAGAGAGAGAGAGAGAGAGGGGGGGGGGGACATCTTAAGGTTTTCAGAATTATGATGCCAGTATTTGGTCGGACTTCTTATTCAAATAATCCGAATACATTACCAAGTTGCTTCATGAATATGCGGAGAACATTTGACGCAGTATTTTTGCGTGAAACGACGTCTGGTAATGGCTTTATAATGACTGGCTTACGCACCCGAGAGTCCCTCCAAGGACTCTTGCAGGACGCGCAGCCGCGACAAGACGACTTTTCCTTTTATACCTTTTACATTTTTTTTCTTAATTTCAAGGTTAACTCTCTTTTACCGGGAAAGACGCGCTATCGCGCGCGATCATCTCCTGCACGCATTACATGCGAGCGGTCAACGTGCTCGGGATAACTTATCAATCGCAAAAGATAATTGCTATGTAAATGATCCCTGATACCATAGATTTACAACTTCTTTATTTTCCTCGCGAAACGAATGAGGCATATAATATTTTTTATCTCAATTTTTTTATTTTTTGAATTTCTCTATCCCATTCGATAGTGAGTATCGGGATATCGTAAAGCGGTTTCGGGCCAACCCAAAGATCGTTCCGGAGATAAGATGTAGATAGGGGAATGAATTTAGGTAACGGTAGGGCGAGAGAATTGTCTGGGGCGAGTAAATCGTGGTATGCATGTAAACAAGTTAGGTAAGAATCTGATTATGGAGCATTGATTATTCCGCGGGGGTAGATTCCATACCATTCTACTCATATTCTTTGTTGTCACATATATGTATATACGCATAGAATCTACAGCTCGATCACGTATTTATTTTGGAAATCACCCGCGTTCCGGATAGAAAATTAATAAGACTTGTGGCAAGCTATTTACCTTAGTCAGCGCAAGTAATTTATCAAATATTCGTTAAGCGAATAGCGTAAAAGTAGTACAGACAAGTACAGAAAATGGAGAAAAGAGTATATAGAATCCTTCGAAGGAATTTCCCATTCTTACCAATTTGAATGATTAATAAAAAAAAAATGGTATATAATATATTTGAAAAATTCCGGGTTCAAAATTTGACTCTTTGTTTCATTATTCCAATGGTACATTTCAGTTACAATTGATTGATCCGATATACGCTGTACCTTGCCCATGTGACAAAGTTAATTATCAGCACACAATAATATAATTAAACACGTGCTTAGGTTCGTATGCGTACGATAAAGTCTTTCGTATAAAACAAATAGGAAATAACAAAGTCCGACCAGACACTTGCCGTGAACCATCCCAGAGGTGATAAAACCAGAAATCCGAAAAAAAAGCACAGAACGAATGCCCCAGAGGAACACCATTAAATATAATTACGTCGAAGATCCAGAGCTTCCTATACACAGCTACGTGTTCATAGTAGGTAATTCCAACGATGTTTTCTTGGCATTTCGAAAAGAAAGAACGGGAATAGACTTCAACGCCCGTCTTCATAATCCGATTTCATCGTGAAACGAACGCTGCAAGTCCGATCCCGTAGCGCGAGGGTCGCTCGTTGTCGTCGACGTCGAGAATGGAGTTATTGATTCCCACCCCGAAGTGCCGCGTCCCCATAATTTCCCTAAGAACAAAACAAACCTCATTAATTGCCGTGACGTGTCGACGATAAGCCGACGTTCGGTTAGGCCTGTGAAAATTTCATAGAACGTGGACTAATCCGGTTGGCTTGTACGAGAGAAGCTTTCAAGCCTATAACGTCATACACCGTATACCAGAACCACAGGCGCATGCGCGATAAATATAACCCTGATCATCCTCCAAACAAGAATAAGTTTGGGTCGCTTTAAGTAAACTACGACCTCTAACGAATATTCGTCTTAGCTACTTTTAGCTTATTTAGGTATCGGTATTAGATACCGCGATAAGTAAACTTAGAGATACATAGGAACTTGCTCTAGCCGTGTCACTCGCAGCGGATACTAAGAATACGATCGCTTTGAGTCTCAGGGTGGTAATGAATATATGTTGGTACGTGGATGCTCTACGAGAGTCTCTTTGACTTCCTATGTATTTTTGGTACGTGCATCACGATACACGGTATCGATAACATCCCTGACGTCAGTGGTACTACGTCAGTGCATTGCGCAGAGTGTACATAACCTGACCTGACAAATCCGAAGCATGAGAGAATTGGCATCGCCATGTTGGCAGGACTGGGACGCAATACCAGACTAGTTTTTGTTGACCTGGCTTCCGGTGATGTTAGATGAAATAAATAAATATTGTAAAAGTCCAGACTTGAATCAATATCGGGAAGTGGAGGGTGATTGCATTGGAGCGCGTAATCGGCGTTCAAGGACTGTCGTGAAAATGTTTTAAATTGTACATTCGAAACAGGTGATAATTTAAAATTTTATTTGTAATGCAGGCTAATGTATGTATGGAATAAGAAGAGGAAGAACGGGGAACTATACATTCAAAGAGAATATTAAGATTTCTAACTTCTCGGTCGATGCTTACTTTACTTCCGGCATGTGTTTTCATCTGGTTTATGCAGGAGTCTTTCAACTCGAAATCGATTTTTATATTGTGGAAGTAGTATCGATCGCTTGTGATAACGATTCTTCTTTCAAATGCTATTAGAGTTAAAGCCAATTTACACGGTGAGGAATATAGATTCGTTAAAGAAAAAACATTAGGAATAAAATATTCTATGATGTTATTATACCTTATAGCGCACATTGATTTTTGCGTCGATGCATACCAAATAGAAATGTATAAGAACAATATTTCTTTATGTATCGAATATTAATTATTTGATAAGCTTGAATCAAGATAACTGCGATGCACCTGAGCTATTTTAAAGTAAATCGCTAGTATATCTATACTACTCCACCTATATCCTACTGATATTATGGACGTATAATTATTATGATAAATATGAATACTTAAAAATAATTCGAACAGGGCAATTAAATAATTTATACGAAGTTTTATAGGAAATGAATTTTTTTGTTTTTTCTTTAATTTTTAACTTATCTCTATAATGTTCCACGAGGACATTTTCATAGATGCAACAATATCGAATAAGCCGGAGATGATTTTCTGGACAGTATTTTCTAAACCACTCTAGTTGAAAGGCTGACCAGATGGGCACTTTGCATAATTTATTCTTTCATACTCGTAAATATC
Organism: Calameuta pallipes; assembly: GCA_030142375.1. NCBI lineage: Eukaryota > Metazoa > Arthropoda > Insecta > Hymenoptera > Cephidae > Calameuta > Calameuta pallipes. Next base: position 237,320 of record JARQSW010000292.1, read on the forward strand.
TCATAAAACAATAATGCCTTTGGCGAGGATATTTTCTAATATACAACATTGAATGATCTTATTTAAAAATATACTTTTCTCTCTCGTACGATGAAAAAATGTTTTTTTTTCTTTTTTTTCTTTCATTTGCGCTAACTTTTTTTGGCAAAGTTATTTGCCTTAGAATTGGATGCTGGAGATTAGCTCTTGTTGCGAGTTTCTTTCTGAGATAGGCAATATCGTGGCATGCTGCCATTTTCTGTGATATCCAATCTTTTCTGCTGATTATTTTCTCCCGGAAAGGTTCATTCCGTCAATTGAATTGTATGGAACTAACTAAGGTCTGAAATTTAGATTTTGAAAAATACATTTCTATTATGACGATGTAATTTTATGCATAGTTTTTCAGTCGCCAGTGCACCTCCTTTTAAAATAATTAAACACAAAGTATATAAAGGTTAATTAATTTCAGTTTTCCAACATTTTGAATAGCATGTTAAATTTGATAAGAAACGTCATTAATATAATAGTAACATGAATTTCGAAAAATGTATGAATTTTTCCATTCACCAACTGTTACTTTTTATAATTCTTATATGACTATAGAATATCGATGAGGCAACAAAGAAAACTATATAGGATATACAATTTAATATCCAGTATGCGGATAATCCATCTATGCCATTTTAATAGAAAAAGAAATAATTTATGTTATATGATGGTTCAGTAAAGGCAGAAGTTGTTCTTAACATAATGCAGGTAGAGGACAAAAATATTCCCCTATTTCGACCAACAATCTTAATACATGGCATTCGTAAATTTTGCTATTTTTTGTAGGACTTGATTCATAACACTTGACAAACTTACTGTACTATGCTAAGGTTATTAAAGAAATTTTTCAATTACCGTCATTACTAAATACATATACATACGCCGACAACATAATATGGTAACATTGTAACTTTAAAACAATTAAATTACCGAATGACTATGGGCGAGATAGAGGATTATCCATTTATTCCAGAAATTATACAGTTTTTGAACATTGATCCGTATCGGTAACCAAATTAATCAGTTAATAACTCACTTTTTCAGAATTATACAACAGTATAACGTGTTTGATATAAATTTACTTTTATTTATAAATTCAGGAAATTAATCATTAAAACTAGTTATTAGGTATATCCAACGTAGTTAACTATGTATAGTTCACTAATAAATACAGTGCCAATCGAATAGAATATTTTGTCGACTATAGTTAGTATTAAAAAAAATCATTTTACAGTCAGCATTTTCGAAATTTATATCCAAAACCAAAATAGCCACTGACATGGAAGATTTATTGATGCTTTACTGATTCCCGCTAGTGTCAAACCAACTGTAAAATGTAACCTGCTATATATCATCCCCTAGATAATACTATATACCTGATGTCTACATATGTACTGCAACATTCTATATGTTAGCCAAACATTCGATAATTGTCAACTGCAAATCTAATTCACTCGTCACCTCAAATCGCAGACATTATCTCATGACAACAATGTGAATTTCAATATCAAGAATAACCATTTTTTAAGAAGCAATATATTAACCATATCTCTAAAAGAACTTAGCTATGTGCAATGATACATAATAAGTTAAGATAATCAATGATATTTTTATCCATCTTTTTTCTTCAAACAAAAAATATCAGTGATTATTAATTATTTCAAAACCGTATAAAACATAAAACTATACCTAACAATATTAACCCCTTCCAACCTATCAGTGACATTTACGTTAAACTGCTCATTCAAAGCAATGACGTAGTGAAAGCTCCCGTGTTTACGTAACATAAAAATATCACGTCTAGCAAAGCACGGAAGCATCGTGAAGGTAAACCGCATAATAGCAGCGTCGCCACTCAGCCCTTCGCCACTCGTCCAGTATTCCCAATGTTTCTCACCCTCCGGAGCGCGACTATATATATATATTCTACCAGAAAAAAAAGCGGACCGTTACCCATTTCTCGTTATGAAATATATAGTATAACACATCGTTACTGAATCCCGGGGCGAACATTGTGCAAGGGTGAAACTATGAGGGGTTGGATGACAATGAGTACAATTGGTATCAATATTAAATTCGACATATTGTGGTCCGACGCCATTGGAATTTCGGGTACATACCTTATATATATGTATATATGTGTATACAGAGGGAGAAAGAGACAGAGAGTGGGGTCTAACGAAGGATTCGTAATCATTTTCTCCACCGAATTCATAACGGATTATTGACAAAATGTTGGCACAATGAGTTTGTATCCTCTTCGCTGGTTTTTATGCCAATTTAAAGAATACAGTATGTATAGTCCACAAAAATGTCTCTGACCCTTAATTTCACATTTTTTTTAAATTTTATCCACCCCGTCTTACCGTCTCTATAACGTCGTTACGTCTTCGTCAGTTGGATGACAGGCTTTTCATTCGATCATACATACAGGGGGCTCGTGCACCCTTTTGTAATATCTCAAGTGATCGAGCTCGCGTCTCCTGATAGCGTTAACAGAGACGTACCGTGTGGGATCTAATGATGATAATAATAACGATACTTCTACTAATGAAGAAGGGAAGAAGCGTAGAGAGCGCATTGCAGGGTCTACGGTTCGTCGTCGTCGAGGGAGCAGTACGTTTCCCACCACCTCCCTGGCCGGAAGCGCCGCTAGGCTCTCTGCACGGCATGACGCAAATTTAATCGCATATGCAATAACTTGCACCGGTGAACTCATTTGCACATGTAGTAATTACATTTTGATATCGTTGAAACAAGTGGGAAGTTCTTTGAGCCTGGTGGAACCACTCCTAGTTGGAGATAGAGCAGATAGTAACACCTCGGCCATGGTGAAGTAATCGAGATGGGTTCGTTTCTGAATAGATGAAAAAAAATGCAAATAAATTTTAAGAGAGTTTAGTTGAAAAAATTAATAACAAAAATGACTTACATTCTCAAAGATTCGCGTGTGTTCGTCACCGGTGTGTTTGTTGGTAATTTAGACTAAAAAATATGACATTTGAATTAAATTTCATTGTAACCTGTAAAATTCTAATGTGATTACATATTTTTAATGAGATCATAGAGATGTAATTTTACAATTTGTCTTGACGAAAGTGTTAAATATTATGAGAATGGTGTTACACCGGGCTTTTGAAGCCCAAATGATTCACCTGAAGTTAACGCGCCTATTTGAATCTTATGGTGAAAACATGTTCAGGCGGTCCTTTTCAGCGGAATAATTGGGTATAATAATAGCGTTTAGTGCTCACTCGGTGTTCAGGCGACACGTCGTAATGAAAATAGTAAAACTATTCACATTCTTGTAATCTTCGACCGTGATAACGTTTAACTATGATGAATATGAATACTGCGCTGATGATACCGCTTAGCTACATACATAAATCATTACTGTTAACTGCTTGAGTCTTGAGATCGCCGAGGGGCAAATCATTCGCACGAATAATTTACAGCTAGAATAGTTACCCGCTTTAAAGCGCTTGGGATAATTTTGTACAATGTCATTATAAGTACAGTCGCGACGATAAATTATTTTTATAATTTATAGATAGTAAAATTCCATGGAAAATTGCACGTTTATAAAAATGATCATCGATAAGAAATAATTTTTAATATTTTTATATCTTATGAAATTATTGGGTTTGTCTTCAGATCGCGTTGGCGTGATGTCTTACAATTAAATAAAGTCAGCAAAAGACGCAAACGCATCCTGCTCATTATCCGGTAATGATGTGGTTCGCCAAGAGAAATAATCTTATGGTGATACTAGAACTAAAGACAAATCAAGCGTAATACGTGAATTTGCATAGCGCTCGAAGGAAGATTATTAGCACGGCTGCAGGCTCGAAGCACCAAATCCGGGATTACGATTTCCTGGATGACCGGCAACTATAGGTAAGCTGAAACCATTTCGAAAGCATCGTTTCGTTCAGCCTTTCGTACTAAGTCCGAAACATCGGGTGCTAATGATAACGAATGTTTGGAGCCAAACTTTCAAGCCGCAAATACGGTATGTACATCATGGACAATGTTTGCTGCGCATGCGTCAAACTACAAGTAATGTAACGTATACGAATATAGTATGTATTTACTAGCATAAGACGCTGCATAAAGACACCAGCTTAGAGATGTTTCAATATTATATTTTAATATAATTTTTATTTATTTTTTATCCTTATTCTTTTATGTAATCTCGAAAGAGAATTTTTTATTTCACTCATGTCTACATGGAAGTCTATACAGATTTTATATACACTCCGAAAGACTGTATCATCAACATGCAGCTTGGTTTCAATAGTCTGCGTCGAGTATCTCTGCTGAGGCTGATGAGAACATTTGCGGATATTTTTACAGTGCAAAACCAAGCAAACATCAATAGATCCAAAATACACGACTGGGACGTAATAGTGATCACTCAGAGATCGCAACGATTCGCTCAAGTGCATCATGATGCTGATATTTGAATAAGGAAGAAAATTGTTTTCGTAATTTGGATTTGTGGAAAATATCTTTGTAGTATCACAAGCAAGAGTAAAGCAATATATTGCGTGACTAAAAGCAAAAGGGGATATGCTTGCTGAAAATTCTGTGTTTATACGCCCTTTTGCTTGTAATGACACGATATTATTAAATTAAAGAAAAAGCAGCGAATCATTTAGCTCTTTGCCGTATAAAAGGATGTTACTACGTCAAGGGTAGGTGTGGTGAGCGCGTGGCGACTGGGAGTAGGGAAAAAAGCGGACGGTTATGGCAGGTTCGTGTCAATCAGGGGCCCTTTGTGGTTACCTAAAACAAACTGTATAAAGTTGTGTTCACACGATTGGATAGCGAGATAAGGTGATACAGTGAAGTTAATATACTAGTAAAAATATAAATTAGCGATAAAGCCACAACACATGCTACAAGGATATGGACCTACGATAAAATTTGATAGGTACGGCAGTGTTGCGAACCACTTCACGCACGCATCAGAACAACCAGGGTAAAGCGCCTATTTCGGATCAGCTCAAAATTCAGATAAAAAATTTCAAATACTTTCCAAGCCGACTGCATCATCCGTAGATTCATAGATAAAAATAGATCCACGGATGATGCAGTCAGATTAAGAGGCATTTGAAATTTTTTGGATCCAAAATAAAAATCTGATCCGAAATAGGCACTCTAACCTCGATTGCGCTAATATAGCTGCAAATTTTTTCCTGATTGGCTAGTGGCCCACACAGTTCACACAGAGATTGATAAAGCATTGTAGATGGCAGAGTGTTAAAATAAGCAAATTTAATTATTACCCTTTGACACTCAAGTTGTGTAACACATTTTTGACGTTATTACGTAAATAATAAAATGCCTCTAGCCGAGTACATGTGAAATCAGTAAATCCAACGAAGACGAGAAACGAGAATGAATTCGTTATCATATTAAAAATAAGAACCAAGATACCAATTTGTTCCTATCGCGAATCCGGCATTCGGCTTAGACGTATCCGGTACGCTCACGATCATAAGGCCCGCGTAAAAAACTGCTGGAAAAAAAATAATTTGCAGCGAGGTGAAGCGGTTGGATTAGAAAGAGAAAGAGAGCGCAGGAAAGGGAGACAGGGAAAAAAGGTGGACGAAGGGTTAGAAGGAACCGAACGAAGTGGAGGGTGAAACACAGTTCGCACTAGCTTTAAATTCCTCGCATATGAATTTTTAATTCCCCTATATTTTACGACGGGCCATTAAAATATAGAGAGCAGGGTAGAAGGCTCTCGACTTTGGACTTACCTTTCCTGGAGGTGACTATATAGGCAGGAGGTAGGTAGAACCAGAGTCATGAAGGCGGAGGTTGAGATGGAAGGTAGGGAGTGAAGGCAGAGCTAAAGGTAAAAGCAGCTATACATAGGTGAAGTTAGACGAGGAGGTGCAAAGGACGGCGAAGGTAGAGAACCGGGCAAGGTAGAGGTCCCGGCGGAGTAATATTTCCGTGAAGACTACGCTGCTTCCGGCTCCATGGGGCGATTGCGCTAAAATACGCGATTACTTGAATTTATTGGTGTATAATATTTGTAATCGCTTCGAACGACCGAGATTTCCTTTGCCTCGAGCTCGAACATTCACGGGAACGATCCCTGGATCGATATAAATACGCGTGCACATTGCCGATTTTCACGCAATTAACTTGCTCGATAGAAATTGTAATGATAAAATATTGAAAATTAAACTTTGATTATTTACTGTGATCTTCACTGTAAAATTGCACGATTAATGATAAGCGACAACATAATTTGTAATATTCATATATAAAGTCATGCTATTACGTCAAAAGTAAACTTTAGAGGACTTACTTACATTACGAGATATAAATCGCTGCGCCGTTAGAACACATTGAAAATTTACTAAAAGTAATTTTTAAATTACATATTTTCACATACAAATAGCGAATTGAATCGTAGGGTAGACTGAAAATCGTACTTATATAAAATATCATGAACATGTCTCGGCTGCTGAAAATCGTTGAAAAAGCAGCTGTACGACGTCGAGCCATTTGGTGAACCTGCAAGTACCTAGGTATACCTACGGCCGAGGTGAAGTACGTATAGAGGATGGTCGGTATTAGGTGCAGAAGCCGGTTGAGTTACGAGGGGTTATAAATTCCGAATATTGGAGTTCTACCCTCTCTCCGAGCACTATCCACAATAGGTAGAATCTCCAACCATCCACACACCTCGTCTTGACCTACAATAATATCTATGCAAAAATAGAAGCGCTTCGAATCTAGCACGTACATAGGTTACATAGCTATAGATGCAATTCACGTTTGCATTCGAATACAAATATTCTAATCTCCACTGTTGTAGAAATTATGTGGTATCGTGCCTATTTCGTGGAAACTTTTCTATGAAATTCCTCTATATAATTTACTATAAGATTGAAAACCAACAGAATATATTTTCGTAAATTGTCAAACCCCATAGAAGATTATGTGATGTCTAGTGGCGAAAGCTGAACTAAATGAATGGCTGTTGGAAAACAAATATTTTTCATATTACGGCATCGACATTGAAATGATTGAAACGATGAACTATCTATGCCAAAAATAGTAAATCAATATAACACGTAACAGAGATGAAGATATTTATGAATATTTCAACCTCTTTCGCTTAACTATTTTTGCATGTGGCTTCTTAAGTGGTCATGCGTTACATTTCTATGTCAATATCCATTGATCTATGGTGATATAGTTTATTCGCAATTTTTCGACAAACCCTACGATATATATTTCATTATCGCGTTTTGTATCTTCCAAATAATAATCTCGTGCCATAGAGATTAGTGACCTTCGTCTGTACTCATATGTGACTCACTTTCATTCTGCTCACATAGAGGCCATGATCAATTCGGGTAAAAAGGTACGCGCCCAGGATTCTTGCAGGAAAATTGCAACTGAAAATGATTGCGATGCTCTTCTCGTCGTTGGCTATATCGCTGAAAACAGAGAGCATTCTCGTGTTGCGTTACAGGATTTAGTAAAGATTATACGGCCGAGTAATAGTGAAGTGGACAGAATCAAAACCGCAGAACTTCTCCCGTGAGCACTATTTTATTTCGAAAAAGAGTATTCACAGCGCCTTATACATGCTTTACGCCGTATCCTGCAGCTTAAACTAGCATTAGCGATAGTAAAATTCACTTCTTCCTCATAATAAAACGTAATACGTACATTGTGTCCAGTCTTTATCCGTAACTATCACTTATACATATATTCTATGTGTAATAACGCTAAAATGTTGCATTTATTAATAATTATCGAGTTTAACGCTATCATAGGAAAATTGCGAAATATAATCGATATCCATAAAGTTTGCAGCCCCGCAAATAAAGTTCGTTAAATTTCAGAAGCAAATAATACCAATATTTTGATTAACATAAATGAAAACCGACATGATTAAATTTTTGAATAGATAAAATGATCATGTATTCATAGAGAGGCTAGATATATTCATGTAACTATATAAAAAATAAAAAAAAATATAAAAATTATTATTGAAGCATTATAATAGAAATTTTTAATTGTATTTGTCAAATTCGCAAAATTCCATGAGATTTTTCGAAACTGAACAGGAACTTCCTCAATCTTCACGGAATTGATCCGACAAACGTCTACCACTTTGAGAGAAAGCTCTACGAAATGCAATAAGTCAGGACGATGATGAATCTCCGCGCCCTCTGCTCATGACAGCATGGCATTGGCCTCATGAAAAATATCCCATCAAAGTGTAATACGCCTTTATGGATCCGTTTACGTACGTGAAATAACTATGAGCTTGGAGCTAGCCGTTTCGCCGATTTTGGAGCAATCGTCGTCGTGAAACTACCACTAACCATTCTTGAATAGCTGATTCTAGAAATTGTAGAAAATGAGGCTTTTGAAATTCTCATTAAATGAGATGCACATCTTTCTCACCTGTGGTCTACGCCATAGACCCGAGCAAGTATAAGTTCCTGTAATCTCGTAGGGTCTGGTAGACACTAACCCGCAGCAGCCGTGCGAAATGTATGCGCGTCGCGTATGCAATTCGCGACGGCATTGCTGGCCATCGCAAAATTGCTCGACTGTGCTGAATTATGTTAAATACTCGGGTGCTCCGGATAAATTTGGAGCACGTTGATTGGGATTTCTCAACGCGACTGACCCCTTGTACTCGTGAATCTATTTGGTATTTCCTGCGTACGTGAGCCTGACCTAATTGCTAATTGCTCTACTCCCTTGCATGCTACTGTCTATGGGCATTACTCTATCCTGATCAACCACCACTGTGTACAGTATCCAATAGACGATTCAACGATTTTAAAAAGAAACAAAATTAATGTTATTTTGTGAGAATTTACTTGACAATTAAAAGGCAAAATTGGCCTTTTTTTGAGATCTACTGTAATCTCCCCTTATAGCATTAATTATACTTGCACTGGAAAAATACTTCACATCGCATGCATTATGTGATATTTATTTAACATGTTAATGGATTTATATTATATTTTAATGTATTTGGTATTTTGCAATAATTTATAATTTTGGAGTATTTAGAAGAGTCTTACGTCAGTGTTCGGTAATCAAGTTCATCTAAACGCGATGGTATCTATGCTATTTCAGATTGATCCCTAATTCGTGTACAGACTTGGTTACCTATTAAGTCAGGGATAAGGGATATTCAAATTGATATGACACGATGGTTTTAATAGAAAAAGTATAAGAAATTTTTTTTTTTTAGGTATTTAATTCTATCGTCGCATTCGATGGAATATACATATATGTATACAGTTGCATTGATGTACAACGACATAATAACAAGAATGTAAACTCGTAAGAGTGACAGGCTGCTTCTGATAAATGATATTTATTCAATATATTATAACATGTGTTGTCAATATAGTTAACAGAATTATGTATTGATATGAAAACGTATCACTCTATGGCAGAAGTTATGCCTATCAGCGACGATAGTTTTCCTCTAATTTACGACTCCCCTTAAAATATTCTTAAATATATTTTAAAATTAATTAAACAAGAAAATATATCATGAACTTTAATTATTGAGTATTCGACAGAAACGTATACGAACCTCGTCAAGATTATGTTGACTTTCACGATACGTAGTATGTTTACTCGACCTAGGTTATACAGTTAATTAGAATTTTTTTAAAAACTTAAAAAATCTGTATAGCACAGTTTGCACTGGTCTGAATGTAAAGATTTTCAAAAAAAAAAAAAATGTAAAGAATGTAAAATAAATGTAAAAAATATTTATATGTATATGCCACAACACTTCACGTTTGAATTTCGCGTTTTAATTATCGCAAAATAAATAAATAAAATAAAAGAATTTCTTTTTTATTCTCCTTAATCTATATCACGACAGTAATGATAAACAACATTGCACTATGTCATTATCATAATATCATATATTTTTCTACGATTGAGATACTGCTTTACCTCTAAACGAACGCGAAATATCTGCATGAAACTTGTATGAAAATATCGTCAGTAACGGGTTATCATGTTATCAGCGGCCCCAGGAATGGCAGTAAAAGTTTCATTTCTCTGTCAGTGTTTCACTGGGCTGTATCATTATTCTGTGTTAGCCTTTGCAGAGCACATAATTAATAGTTCAGCGATCGTCGCGTGGTGCACGAGCAATTCCCTGCAACTCGGCCCTGGAGGGTTCAGCTTCACAGAGTTTTAACTTTAACGATAGTCCCCTGAGGTTATACCGGACGACTGGTGGCGCAAGTTGGTACTAGATACGTAGCTACAGGCTACCTAGTGGAAGACAAAGAGGTTAGATTAGCGTTAATAAATAGATGAGATCAAATTTACAGAAAGGAGTCAGCGAGATAAAGGTTGCAGTTAAATTCAAAGATGAATTGACCATATATTTCTTAAGAGACCAATTATTTTCTACATCCCAAGATAAACTGACTCTTGAAGCCTTTGATACTCCAGAGTGCACTTGATTATTTTTTTTTTACCTTTTTCTCCAAGAGATATTCTGCTTTTCCGTGATCCGCTACGATACGGCTTATCTATTCATTTGAATGATTCTTTGAAGTTCAATCTTACAAATTTCTACTGTAGTACAAATTTCTTGGCGACTTGTTTTGGAATAAATTTAAATTTTCGATTCCTATAACAGCTGTTGTATTACTAATGAATATATTGGACGATTTATCTCAAGGCATGACCAACATGGCTTTTCCATACAAATGAGTGAATTTCATTATCCGCTGAAGTCGAGCTATAGCTAGAGGATAGAGTTAGGTATATGTATAGTTCATTTCCGAGTCATTTAATCTGCCAAAACGTTTGTATTAACAGTAACGCAAGGTTGTACGTGGAATTGCATTTTCATCGATCCAGAACGCGCATCCATGTATTTCTAGACAGTTGTTGGCAAGTTTGATGGAGATTCCGTAATTACTATTCAGCGTGCTGAGCTAAATTATGCGCGATTACCTAGAATATAGTTGTCTACGGTAGGGTAGGTACCTACTAACCTACCTACCTACCTACCTACGTACCTACCAGCTTCCGTAGTTTGGCACACAGTATATACGTAACACTCTTGTTACTCCTCAATGGAGTTAGTATCGTTTATCGATGCAGACATCTTGCCAGGATACAGAGTTTGCATTCCATGAACTCCGCCAATGCCGTCGTCTTATTAGATAGACTTTCGAAGGGACTGCGACCGCTGCAAATATATTTAGTAAGTAGCTGTAAGTGAAAGTTGGAAGGAAAACGTGTCCTCGAAGTGGTCAGGACTCGAGCATTCTGAAATGTCGATATAGTTACCACGGGAGAAATAAAAAGATGAAATGAGAATAAAAAGGAGAAAGAAGAATGAAAAATACTTCCGAGAGCTTGACTTAAGCTTACGGCGATGAATCGAGACGACTGTGGTCTCCGCTACTTGAAATTCCCTTTAATACATTTTTCATCTCTTCTTTCAATATTCACCTAATGAAATTGTGAACAGCTTCGGAGAGAGACAGGCTTGGGTCGTAAGAAGATACGAGAACAGGAGATATAAGTATAAGAGACGAGAGAATATACGAAAGAGAAGGCAGCGGAAGTACCTATACCTACCTAAGACAGAATTGACGCGGGGGAAAAAAAGAGAAGTGAAGAGGAAAGGACAAGAAATTTAAAAAAAAATGAAATAAGGTCTTCGAGGGCTCAGGAAACCTTTGATACTTTGAGTCTCGACATCGAGCATCTTTCCTGGTTTTAGATGCGTTAGAAAAATTATATCTGTATCTACGATACAAAGTCCATATATTCATGAGAATGTCAATACCCGATAGACGATCGCAGATCGATTATATTAAGAACTGACAAAAGTTAATACCGAAGCTTTAGAATTCAATTAAGTTTGTAGACAGTATGTTAATAAACTACTTATTCTAATAGCGAGTTTATATCCCGTAAAAGAAATTTACAACAGCGTACAGCTTAAATATTAAATCTATACGTCATTTTAATTTAAATGCATTGTCAGTGGCCCACCTAGTGCCCTCGTGTTATTTCAAACAGATGAAGCAACAACGATAACAAAGATCCATTTATCCACATAATAGAATCACTTCTTATTTCTATCTCTTTCCATTCAATTATCAACCAACTTGTACGTCTCTAATAGCTTAGATGGTTATAACAGTTTTCATCTTCTTTTCCAACTACCCAGTCCATGCTCTAATATTCTTCGTATCAGTTGAAAGTCACAGCGTATGGACCTTACTTTATTTTATGAATATAGCTTCGAATGAAGATGGACTTTGTACGTTTCTTAAAGGCACACGTATGTATATAATATACCTAGTATACATATATTATATGGATTTACATGGGTTTAGAATATTCGCTAAGTATAACCGTGAATGCATCGCTAAAACTCGGTGATAAGTTTCACTCGAGACTATCTCGAATCTGCATTGCTGCTGGTCTTTCAGGTATAGATATAGTGCGAGTCGTAACATCTAAGCAATACGATGTCTACCGAGGCGTACATCATTTCATCATGTAGAGACTTCTATACCATCCGGCTTTACCTTGGATGAACTTCTGCACGTAGATATCCATGAATAGACATGTGTATGCGAGGATCGTGTGGATCCGTAAAGTTAGAAGTTTCCTTTGAAGCAAGAGAAAAAGAAACTATTATAAAAAGAAAATTACGAATAGACTGATAAACTATCGCATAGTACCTATAATTAAATTAGTTTGAAACTCCTGAATTTTCTAAAAACGCGAAAAAAAGTCGTCAAATAGTTAGCATAGTATATAATGATCTACCAAAAATACAAATTTTATTATACTGTATCGTATTCAAATATTCTTAATTGCCATTGGAAGCTTCCTGCTAACATAAGCCTACCCAGTTACATAAATCAAAGTGCTAATGATTCTTCGAGTTCATTTAATACGGATCTTACTTCCAACGGATGAGACTTATGTACTTGATGTAAAACGTTCTGATTACAGGGAATCATTTCAGCAGACCTGGCCCCGCTTCACACTGTAGAAGACGTTGTCATTGTTGAGTGCGTTTAGATCAATCAGACGCTACCTAAAAGGAAAACGATAACCATCGGGGATGAGAGCATCGTTTTTTTTTTTTTTTTTGTATACGTTGTCCAGGTTGGCAAACCTTACCAGGATTCGTTTCGTCTTAGTTGGTATGTTTATTTCGATATAGTGGTCGCTTCGGGCATCGTACGAAAGATCAGCAACATATTCAGCCCACGTCGTCTCCTCGATACCCTAATGAAGCAAATTTGCATCCACACGCGACGGCGGTACGCGAGACGAGACGACGCTGAACGATGTGACCCGAGTGAGCAAGCACAAGATACAATAAAACTGATTCTGCGTCTCCTGCAGGATGAAAGACCGCCAAGATTGATGCGTCTGCTCAGCAGGACGCTGTTACTGAGTTTAGAGTTGCATGATAATGATTCACCGGCAGCTTCGTGCAAAGGACAGCCACCACGCCTAATGCGTGCCTACTCCCCATTGGCCACCAAGTGCAGCCAACCCCACCGATCCATAATTTAACGCGAGTTGCGATCGACCTCATCCTTCTTACAGCAATCCCTTCGGCCCTGTTACCTTTTATCAAACTCTCAGGTGCGTGCGCGCGCACACGTGAGTGTGTGCGTATGCGCACGCATGTGTCTGTGTGTCGTGAAGAAGATTCGTGCTCACATTCATTTCCTTGACTTTATTATTATCGTGACTTGAATTTATGAAAATCTCCGGTAACCAAATTTATCTTTACAATATGAATACCAACATCTGGCTAGTACCTACCCGCTTATCCGTTCCCAGGTTACTCATTGCTTAGGGTATCTAAATAATTACCCACTCTTACCTTGTTCCATGAAATTGGTGCCTGTAAGTGAATTTTAATGGAAGTCTCATATGAAATCACATGGAACTTCCGATGAGACATATCTTCTATGCAAAATGTAAAATAACATTGTCAGTTTTAGTCCAACGCTGTATACTACGATATTATAACGTTCTATAGTTCACTTGCTTATCATAGAATTTACAAGGAATTAATTCATGGAACTGAAACATTTTTCAATATAACGATCCAATCATGATATCGATTTAGCGGATAAATTATCTCTGAGAAAAATATTGACGGTTATGGTACCTGGTTGATCAATATGCGAATGTCCATTACATCCTGATAAGCTAAAACAAACAAGACAGTTGTAGCTGGGAGTTATAGTAGGTACAGAATTTCAAAGGAGTAGAGGGTTGACGTGAAAATAGTCGTGTTACATTAATACTTTTTTATCCCTTTTTGAAGACCAGTGATCAAATTAATAGAACACTTTAATTAAATTAATAGATCACTACATGTGTCAATCTCGTATCATTCGTTATCAAAACGCTGTTTTCATCAAAATTGAAATGTCGAATAGCGAGTCATTTCTTTTTCTTCTTCTGCTTTTTTTTTTTTTTTTTTTTTTTTCTTAAGAAGAGAATCTGACCTTTTCTGTCAGGCCTTTTCGACAGTCCGATTTTTAGGCTCCTTTACCTTCATCATTCAGTATACATATATTTAGACTCGCACTTCGTGCACAAATACACGTTGCCAAGTTAGATTTTCCTCTTCTTTGCTCTCCATTGATTCTCTACTTCCCGCTTATCCACTTCATCCCATGTAACTGTCTTTCTGTTTGACAAGGAGACTGAATAGTGGAATGAAGGAAAGGACGATGAGAAAGGATGTCACGAAAGCGCAATCAGAGTGATACGTCATGGTTTTGTTGGCTAAGATAACAGTATATTCGAAACATCTGCAAATGGCGGCAAGCAGATAATCAATTGTTTGATGCATTAAATAATCCATAGTGTATATCAAACGATCATAATTAATAGATGCGCAATCTGCTCCATTGTTATCTCTTTTGGAACTCAATACAAAACGTCGGTAAATTTAAATCAAAGTTACGTTCCAAATACTATTGATCATCCCGACTAACCTCCCTGACACTTGACGAATTAAGACAGTCGAAATATTGAATATAACGTGTAACAGCAAGATTCTAATTCTTATTCGAAATTGTCCCAAATTTATACTAAACAACCTGCCGATTATTCCTGGGTTTTGCGTTGCCACTGGAAACAACAATCTCGGCACGTAACGAACTTTTCAATTTGCATTGCAGAAATCAATACCAATTCAATTCTATTCACTATTGCCAGCTTTACCTTGGCCCATTTGGTTGGGGTCGCTCAACGTCACATAGCCAATTGTTTTAATTACGCTCGTTCCTGGTGACTCGTGCCGTCGTTAATTTCAAAATAGATTAGACATGTACCATGTGCACCTAAAACACACAAAAATCGCATTATTACTTCCTGGCTATATTTTTACCTTTGAATTCTCTCTTTGGTCTTAGTAAAACTCAAAAAATATACCCAATTGATACCATCGTGTGTATTGATAATTTTTTTAAATCATCAAAAACAACGTTCATTACAATACATAAAAGTTCTTAGGTTCATAGATCCTTGCAAAAATCCTTAAAGACAAGTTAATAATTTGTTTCTAACCCATGCGCCTCACGTATTCTTATCGTACATAGTCGTAAAGATAATGACTAATTGATTCCTAATCATGTAAATCCAGTATTATTGAAGTTCTTCAGTGTCGTACAACGTATATCTTGTAATTATCTTATAATTATCGTGTGAAATCACGGTAAGTGTCTTTGAGAATTTATAGAATTTCTAAACAGCCTCAATAAATTTGTCACTGATCTCAATGGATTCTTAAAATAATTCACACGGCTAATTCTGAAGCACTTGAACGTGAAATCCTCTCGATCTAAAAACCGTTAAAGGTATTAGAACGGACATGTCAATAAAGATTGGCAAGGTAACCCTTGGCGGAAGATAGGCGGTAGTAAACCTGGTAATTATCCAGGAGATTCATTGCCGACGTGGGAATTCCTAATCCAGTGGAAGTTGCTCTATAAATTTATCGTGGCCAGCATGCCGAACTTTTATACCACCATACGATCTGTGAATGTATCTCGAGAACAAGAGCAATTCGTATTTAACTTTAACTGTTATTACTGCCGAGTATATACAAACGTAACCGGCACGCTTTCGTTATACATATAGTGTCCCTTATCTCGTTAACGTTCTAAAAGAGCCATTTGTCAGTTTCTTTTGCAGGAACGTTTATGCATTTAGAGGGAAATCTTTTTGCTGAACCGAAACGTATAAAAATGGCGAATGCCAGTTGTTAAATTAAACACATGAAAAAACTTGTACGATTTTTGATTTGTATAAAGAAAGAGTGATTCCAGAACATTACTTTGTATGTGTATAGGGCATATACAGCATTAACAATGAAATTCCATAATTGTATTTATTTACATTATACATTAAGACAGTTTAAAAAATGACAAATCTCCAATCGCGAAATGAAACGTCCTCACACGATTTGCATTTCCATCAACTCGTTCCCGCATAATTCAATGAATCGATTTTCACTCATAAAACGCTCTGCCGTCGTGCATTGTTTGTATCATTAAAAACACTATTGGATTTTGCCGTCGATCGGAATCTAGAATAATTGTAATGACGTATAACGTAATGCGGTGATGTGTCGTGCCAAAATACTTTACGCGGCCTAACTAGGACTTTGCATGTTGGTAGATATGTTTCCATTAAAAAGAAATTTTTTTCTTGTACACGTATACAAACAGTTCTTATATTCATTCATGTAAATACATTAGCGACAGCATCGACGGGTAGGTAGGTAATTGCAACGAAAGAAATGTACACAACGACCTTTTGCGTGCTGCACACGCAGATTGAACAAAAACGATAATGGTAGTGCGAGGTGCCAGTATAATTATCACATGCTCGAAGTTGAAGTCGTGGGCGTCCTAGAAGTTAATAGAACTTCATGCTACTCTAGTCATTTTATTAGAGTTAAAATAAACATTTTGTAGATCCACATAAACAGATATCAATAAACAATAAACGGTGTATCAAATTCACACGAGCAAATATTCTATCCTCGACTTTGAAAAAAACTCTATTGAGTGATTTATTGTTACCAATGTCCCAACTGAAAATACATTTCACACGATGCAATAAAATTGCAAAATTAACTTAGAATAATTAATTTACAATTATTGAATCAATTAATTAATAACGATCAGTGTCTGAGCAGCGATAAGTTCCAATAGCAATAACAAAAATTCTGTCAAAAACCATTAAATCTCACCTGTTCACTTTGTCAAACTTAGTGGAATATTTGTCATTGTCACTAGAAATTTGTTATGCAAATACTAACCATTTCTCTAGTAAGTTAACGGCAGATATATTTTTTTCCATGTACTATTATGATAATTTGAGTAATATACGATGTCAATTATTCGAACCAATCTTTGGTGTGATTAAAATAAGAGATCCCTAGTCAACCGTAACTACAATCTTCCCTCAACGGTTGACTCCTGCGGGATTCAAAGATATTCTGGTTTACCTCCTCACTTAGAGTTGACAGAGAGAGAGTACCTCTATCATATAGGCGGATAGCTTGGCAGGTTGGTAGGTAGGAAGGTACTTACTTACCTGAAACTCCTTTTGGGCGCAGTGGCGCAACGCAGCATCAGACTAACTTGCGGGAGACTTGAGAGTTTAGTTAGCAATGGAGTCCGCGTCTCATGTTAGTCTGATTACTTGGAGACCTGGATGTGTGGTTTGTTGTTTATACCAAGATAACAACGGGTGTTGAGCTCGCAACCCTCGCGGGAAAACGTTGATGCTTATAATGCACATCTCCCGAGTAAACTCCAATCCAATTAAGACTACGTGCTAGCGACACGCAATGAAACAATGGAAACGAAACTGTTTCTCTTACAGCCGATGATGATACCAACCTTAATGCTTAATCCGATTTATTTGGACAATTATAGCTGACATAAACATGGAATTGTTCATTATTGTTTGTTTTCTGTTTAATGACGTCTGATGATTTTTCAATTATCACTCAATCAGAATATTCAAGCCTTCTAAGGGATCTCAACAGGTATTGCTCAATTGAAAGATGATTCGATTATATGGAGGATCTATCATATACAGTACGCACAGAAATACGCACTACGTCAATGTTGTAAGTGCGGCTTGCCGAAAGCTGTTCGACTCTACGACAAAGGGAAATCGAATTTCCGTCGAATTGTTTATAACGCTATTTTCTGTTATGGCATTTTTCTCGGATAACGGAAATCATATAGAAATCGAAATTGCGTATCAGGACTTTTGGACGCTATGTTTGTATGCGAAAAGGTTGTTTCATTTATTGTATTTTTTTTCTTTTGACTTCTGCAAAATTAGGATCGAAAATAAACTGCCTTGGAAAGTGAAGAAAGAAATATAATTTCACAGAGGGTGGAAACCATGGTGGAAATTCTTCCATCACAGACATCATGTGTGGGTATATTCTGATTTTTAGTAGAAAATCAGAAAGCGAATTTCACGGTTCCTCGATGCTTTGCTCATCGGATAGCCAACGCCCATGTTTTCGAATACGTTTGATGTTTCGTTTTTGAATTGACTCAGAGAACAAGGGGAGAGTAAATCAAAGAAAAATGTATACCACTGCCATTCAATCAATGATTTGTTGCTTTTGATTAAATTCGATTTACGTATAATACGCACAAAGTTCAAAATACTCTTCATTAATATTGAAATACAGCTATACTTACAGAGTAACATAGATGCTTCATTTTCTTAAATTTTCAAAATAAAAATATATATTTAAGATAGAATTAAATAGTTTTTATTAGAACTTTAACGATTATTTATAATAACAAAAAATTAAAAAATTTTTTTCGTAATTATAATCATCTTATTAAACTAATATTGCTCCTTCGTTTCATTTTATATCGTCAAATACTTCTACTTGTGCAATTTATCGTACAAGCCAAAATTGTCATTCTAGCTATGACATGGAAAACAATAGCGCGAAGCCGTAATAGAACAATTAAGTACCATTTTCGAGTTACAGTACTCTTAGCTACTTTTGTAAGTATACATACCACAAAATCCACTTGCGAAAACATATCAAGACCGCACTATTGTCAACCGACTAACAGTACCTATAGCTACCACATGTCCTGGTAAATAGGACACTCTAATTCGTTGCAATCAGGGAAACCTTTGCAACAGTTTGCTCATCTTGTTAAGCTTCTATTAGTTCCATGTCAAGAAACGTGTCTACGTGATTTGTATCGAGAATGTAAGCATTACGTAGTCTAATTCTGTAACAATCCATAATGTTCGTAAGACAAGATCAGGATGACAATTTACGTAATACAATCAATAAGGTCAATCAACAATAAATTTTATCTAATTCATCTATAATTCGATGTTAAAAAATATTTAAATATGTACTTTCATTTTAAAAGTTGCAATCTGACGTTCAGGTTGTATATGTATTATACAAATCCGAAAATTTGTTAAAAATATAAAAAATGTTTTGTACGCTAAATAGATAGCTACACAAAATATATCTATCTAACTACGAACCAAAAATTATCGATGGAAAATGCATTATGGCAAATGTATTAATCTTAATAATAACTAATAGAAATCTCTCAGTCACATTGACCATATAGTACAGAATCAATCCTGTAGCTATACATTGTATATTATTTTTACTAAAAAAAAAATATAAAGAAAAAAGAAACTTCTGATAAGCTAAATTTGTCCTAGCTACTCAGAATTAACTCATCACCATCTGTCCGGAGCACATGGCCACGTCGCACGATTTAACTTGCGTATATATGCCGTAGGCATCTACTCACAGAAGCCTTATTAGACTTTGAGACTCTTGAGGCGAAAGCAAGCTCTACGGGCCAGAGGCTAACTTCGAGCTAAACCGCCGTAAACCTCAAAGCAAATACAAACAAGCTGATTGCCCTCGAAGGTCCCCATCCGCCCCTAACCAGTGATTAAACAGGGCAATCTGCACTTACTAGCCATGCCAATGCATGAGCTGTGAGAATGTGCTATGTGCTTCCTGCTTCCTGGTACTGTTGAGAAAGAGGAAGCAAGTAAAGTGACTGAAGTGGTCAATGTGTTGGAGGTAGCTATGGTTGGAGCAAGAA
This sequence comes from Calameuta pallipes, assembly GCA_030142375.1. Lineage (NCBI taxonomy): Eukaryota > Metazoa > Arthropoda > Insecta > Hymenoptera > Cephidae > Calameuta > Calameuta pallipes. The sequence continues at coordinate 257,539 of JARQSW010000292.1, forward strand.
GATGGAGGGTCGCTTATAACATCAAGGAACGAAGGATACGAAAGCGTCTGCTTGTGTGAACTAAGATTATGTTTGACCTGGTCCATGCAAATTCATGAGCGCTTCGCCACCATTGCGAGACCTGACGTACGGCCGGTTTGAGCCAGATGGATGAGAAACCATTATACACGTCCCTGAGTCGATTCAGTTACCAGACTAACTTGAGGCCGCTTGACTTGTAGCGCGCACTGAGGAATACTCAACGACTTTGGATGCTTTTGGATCCGGTTGACTAAAGTCAGGCTAAATGGATGAAGTGGATGGATCATGAGATATGTACTAATAGTGTTTGTTAAGGTTGTAAATTGGAACGACTAAATTAACATCCCTGATCATTTTGAATGATCAGATTGTCTTATCAGGTATATCGTACCAGAGAGCATTGATTATGTTCTCTATTCTCTTCATGGAAACTCTGCATCTTGTTTTAGTTATATTTAATAGGTGTCTAAATTCGAAAGGTAGGTAGAATTAGAATGAGACCCTTTATGTAAATATTAATTTTATTCTTGTCATTGGTGCAATATTTCACAAGTTAAATAATGCTGTAGGATATACGGACAAATCTTTTACAATTCAAATTTTTTGAGTAGATCAATATCTATATGCAAATAAGTGTAACTTCCAAGGTGACAAGTTTTAAGTATTTGACACTCACTGAAATAGATTTTCATTTAGATTTTCATTCGTATACTCTATCTACACTGGATGACTCCGTTGCTGAAGATGATGAAGATTCTGAAAGAGGTCGTCAAGTTGCGATGATGATTCTGGATATATGATTCCCGATTGCATGTAGGATCATAATCTAGGTCGCATGTCCACATTTGCCCACAAAATCCCAGAAGTCGATTAAATCATTTCCCGTTGTTTTAGATCTTAATCTTATTTTTACGTATGTCTGACACGTTCATGTTCAGTCGAACAGTGTTAAGTCACACTGATCAATAGTTAAATGGAACCAGTGTGTCCATAATGGTTAGTACATAGACGCTGACAGTAAGCTAAAGAGGCAATCGTATAGATATTTGAAATTTGCGACAAGCTCAATTTTCGCTACGTAGCCTACACGTAGTCACAGGAGCTATAATTCATCCTACTACGATTATCCATTATGGAAACTGTACAGAAACTATTCAGGATATCTAAACGTATAGTAACTTAGAAAATACTTAATCTCCGAAACTTATCTTTGAGATATTTAATGAGACAGAAGATTTAAGACTTTTTATTGTACATGTCGTCTGGGAGATGATTATCGAACGTAAGGTATTACATTATATGGATTCGAATGTTGGTTTTAAAAATTCTTCTTGTCCCAATCTTCATTTAAGAATTTCATTTCGATACTCAAAATTTTATTTTTCGTCCAATACCTTTTTTTTCAATGCATAGAATTTATTTTTTGTCATTCAGGTTCGTTAAATTAATGTCAATATTTATCAAAACTAATTATGTTATTCACATAACGCCTAAAATTACATTTCTAATTACACTACAATAGCATTTCTAACATTGTTGACTTTCCCATAAGAAATTCAGTACGCTAAGATATATTTCTTAAGAAGTTGATAACTTCAAAGTAGTTTTAAAGACCCCTTTTAAAGACGCTACAACTAAGCACGGCTAAGCTCGGATGACGTTAATGGAGATCTTCAAATGTCTGACACAGCAGTTTTAAATGCGTAACACAGCTTGAGTGAAGGAGCAAACGAAGGAGAGGAAGGAGGAACAAAGTTGGTAGTAGATGATGCAAAAGTGAGGGATGGTAGTAAATATGGAAGGGGATTAAATAATTTTAGTTAAACCTTGTCCATGAAAGGGAATAGCAAAATGGTCTCCTTTTCGACACGTGCTACAGAATTTTACACAGTTCTATTTGTCATTGTCCAGCGTGAAAGCGGTTACTCAAGTCAAGCATGGCAAGCACATTGTAAACCAGTACAATACGTTCACTTTTGCTTTGTCGTGTCGCGTGACACCTAGCTGACATTTTCAAATATTTCACCAGCAGCTTACGTTACGTTAGTTAACTATTTAAGTCCATACGTCTGTCATCACTTTACCACTGCAAAACATACTGGCAAATAATCGATTGTCGTGGCAGTTTAAAAATTTAACAATTTCATGGACATTTTACATTCGTTTACGTCCTTTCACCATTTCTTTTTCTTTTCTTAATCAATCTATGCAATTGAAACTGTATGAAACGTATTTAATTATATTGGCTCATACATTCTATTTGTACAATAAAACCCATTTTAATTGTTTCATTGTCCCTAAATAATCCTGAGTATCTTATGCATAATCTAAAGAGAGATGTAATAGATCTTCAAAATCTACTATTTTTGTCATGAATCGATTGTACATATATTATATATCTTTATTTTCCTCATATCCAGCTGTCACGCAATGTCATACGAACTCTCTATTTCTGAAAGCACTATCATTCTGTCTCAGAAGCAGTAATCTATTGTGTATTTTGAAACGAAATATCCGTTTCCTTCTTCGCCTACCTAACAGACAGTAACGCCAAAGCGTCCAAATATTCGACGCACTCTGTTATTGCAAATAAAGAAAACATTTTATAGTTTTTTTTTTCTTCCGTCTCTCACTTCTAGACATCCTCTCACAAATACAGATGAAGAACAGCGAAGATACGTTCACGTCGATCGTGCCAAGTGAGCTGTCGCTTCTTTCCACCCGCTGTACAAACACGATTAATTTCGAAGATATATCAGCTCTATTTTATTTGGAGGTCAGCCAAGATCCAGTATGTTCCGTATTTGATTTTCAACCATTACTTAACCTATCTGACGTTCGTACTGCAACAGTTACACGAAAACTTAACCGGTTTATAGGATAACTCAGGCACAATAAATCGCATGCATCCGTTATGCTGAAAAGGGGACACTTTTTTCCTGAAACAAAAAAATAGAGTAAAACTATACCCATTTTCATAGCATTAGTATTTACCTCGAATTTTCATTATGGCATAGAAAAAAAATTCCTGAAGTGTCTCGTACATCGAGCCGAGATGCTATTACGGGATAATTGGACAGACGCGGCACGCTAATTGATATTATGGAACGACGTTAATTAAATCAATTAGGACGGTTGAGTTTATGCGATTGGTATGCATGCAGTAGTGGTCGGGGCAAAAAGGGGTGGCGTGGGGTCAGACGTGGGGAGAAGTGAATGCGACGGGGATGCCATTGCACGCACACTAACTAGCAATCAGGAAGCTGTCGACCAAGTTGTAGGAGCAACTTACTTCTCTCAGCTCCGTGTCCCGTGGCACTAGCCAGTAAACCGGCTCATGTACCACTATGTAGTACTACACACGTTCAGCCGGATAAGTCCTCTAATCTTGTGAGTCTTGAATTTATTACCAATCGTTCAGATGGGACCGAAACCTGACCTACGTTACCCACTAATGAGAATTGAAAAAAATTTCTTCGGTAGCTAACAGTTTAGTCGCTTGAATTGGTATTATTTTTATCGTTAATTTCGAAAGTTTTAAACTTTTTTTTTTCTTAAAAAAAAAGAACACGTAATTCTGAAAATTTGAAATTAAAAGCTGATCACCTTTTATCCTTGTTTAGATCTTGATTTTAACTTCCGCTCGATCCTTTCGAAAAGATCAAGATTCTTTCTTCGATAAACCTCAAACTTCGGCAATAATCTTTTCACGTATATTATACATATACTTTATGATTGTGTGTGAGTATGAGATTGTTTGATATATTTTCAACAATCCCTTGTTATCGTGAAAATTTTGTGTGTATTTCCTGTCATTTTTTACGCGTCTATGAAATCTCGTAGAGGAAATATGTCAAAAACGTATTACCTGTCTTGCTCGTATTTTCCCCTTTTTTCTGCCATCGTGTCTGATTTAGAAATTTATGAAAAATATAATCCTCTATAAATTTTGATTCTGGGTAGATTCGTACATTTAATAACAATCAAATTCAAATAATAATATAATAAATTTATAATTATTGCAGAATATTACAAACCTTACAAATTCTTTATTGTGATACTATAATAGTAGCAAATGATAACATAAGCATATCGATTAAAACATTATTTAATATCCCCATAGAGTCGAGTTGAATATTTGATATGACTATACAATCATAATCAACCCAGTTCTTAAAAACCATAATATCAACCACACTTATCTCTTATCTAATTGATCATCAATGATAAACAATGAAGAACATGCCGCAAGAGTGTTATGTATTTATCTATGTATACCTTAAACTTGATCTGGTAATTAATTAGTTTATTATGCAATTCATATGATTGAAATTTAATTTCTGCGCCCTAATTAAAAAATAAAAATATACGCATACAAAGTGCACAGATTATTTTATTAATATCATAAAAAATGCAAGCATTCGCGCAGTATTGAACGCATTGAATAACAGAAATATTATGTTTTATAATACTAATAACACAACTACTCAATAGCAATGGTTTATGGTAGTACGATATATATATATCGAATCGCAAGGTATATTCAGATACGATTGAATATTGTCAGGAATTGAGGAAAATCGGAAACTGGCAAATTACCCGAAGCAACGCTATTTCGTAATCCGTCGCAACATAGATAAACTTGCAAGTGTAAATATAATTATACAGATAACGCAATTACGTTGCTCCATACTATCGTGTCTACTAGTATTGAATTACGAGAACCAAAAGAACTTATTTATCCTCAAGGAGAATATTCTCACCGTCATTAAAAGACTTTTATGTTGAAATTTCATTGGACTTTCAAAAAGTTTTCAAGTGCTAGTATATGCAGCGCGAAAGCTTTTATATTAATGGAAAACGATTTCGTCACATTGTTAATTATACATGCACTCTGCCACACTAACTTATATTGATAATAAAAGACGATACGCGGGAAGCTCAGTGAAAAAATATTTTGTATAAATTAATTGTTTTGCCAGTCAATGTTAGAAATTTTTGATATTTTTTATCAGACAAGCTTTTCGATCGCGTATTAGCATATAGAAAAGAGTTATTTTCATATACAGTAAGAATGATTTATTACACTCAACTATGTATATGAAAAGCTACTAAAAAAGTAAACTCGCGTCAATTTATCATTGCTTCATCTATACCTTAATTACTAACATCGTTCGTACATTTTAATATACGCTGTTGGTCGTAGAAAAAAAATTTGCATTTTTTACATGAGAACACTTTGATTAAAGCCATGCATACGCGATCCGTGACATCAGAGAGCTTTTTGGTAAATTTGTATGTAAATTCATGTTTAAGCAAATATATATACTACCGATGTGAATAGTTTAGAAGATAAGCAAATTTATAATTCATATAACATAGCATTTTTTATTAGTTCGCAAAGTAACAAACGACAGTCGAATCTTTTCCTATACTCCAAGCAAAGATCAATCAACCTTATGGTAAATGTCGAAAAGTTACTGACCATCTAGGGAAACCATCTCATTCTCTAACCGTGTAAATTCATAGGGATAAGAGAAGAGATTACTGGTTTCCCTATTTCTGACCAGGCTAACGTCGCCTCGCCATTGGCTGTTAATCAAGTGACGGGGGAGACCAACTATAGTAATGGATTATTTACAATAATTCATCCAGCTTGATTATCCATAAAAATATCATTAATCAGTACGTAAAAAGAAAAATGACGAAAAGCAACATAAAGGCGCACGCTTTCGTCGCGATCAAGAATTTACATCGAAAGTATACGCTTAAATCCTATAACGCACGACAGCTATTAACGGCAGACAGCTTTACAGCGAACTCACTTTAATGCCACCGCGATTGATAAATCAACCTGATGCAATCGTTACGCTCACTGTTTACCCATTCCTAGGACTTCATTGCTCTATTAATCCTGATTCGTTCGACTATACTGACTATAATAAAATCCTCTAATGTCACTTAAGTCACTATACACAAAGTGACTTATATCCATTAGCGTAGAAAATTGAAATTTTTACATATAAAATTGGAAGATTTTAAAAACGCTATTTTTTCAAGGAATTAAAAAATAATGTTAAGTGTCAAAAAGGATTGTTGTAAAAAATGAATATGAGAACTATTCCGTTCTTAATGTATCCCTTGCCATACACATAGGCAACTTCATACGTGTCTACATACCATAAATGATGGGGTTAAAAATGCATGTCAGGTAAGAATAAGTTTCTATCGATTTCCACTCTCAAGGTAGACGTTATCAATCATAAGCATATTAGCATTGCTAGATAGATCATGACCTCTCGTGCTCGTGTTCTGCATCTGCTCTACTCTCAGTATTCTCCCTGGCAGACGTTTCGGTGTTAGAACGACTAGGATGTCACTCGGAGCGGTACAGTCAGTTCAAGGTAATACAGAAATTACTCCACCATCAAAGAAATACTGTCATCCACAATTTGTTGTATAATAGCCTCGTTAAAATTAGTTCACGAAAATTATTCATGAAACGCAGAATAATATGAACGGAATACGAATACAATTTTCTCCAAAGCAAAAGCTAACGAAATACACATTTTTTTAAATAGCACGCTGAGTAAGTTACAATATCGTACAAAAAGAACTCGTGTTAACCAGAAGCCTATATTCTCCACGTAAAACCCCTTTCAGCCGATCTTTCAGCCGAACCCCTAGTACAGTGAAAAGCAAAACAAAAGGTGTCTTGCCATCTATATAATACGGTTCTTTCAATTGGCAAAAATGCCTAACAAGCAGAACCAACAAATGTCATGAACTGTACGCGCAGTATACTCAAACGTGGAAATAATATGTTAGACCTCGTAATTCCCTTAACACAATAGTCTACGCCCTGAGCGAATTGTATTACGACAGGATCTCGAGTCTCCTCGTACTTTCCGATATGACAGAATTGCCGAGAACGTCTGATTATCATCCACGATGTCTCGTAGCGTCTTCGCGTATTAATGAATCCGACTGTACAGCTATGCATGGGCCACCATTGTCTGATCGTGTTCCCGTTCGAGGTACACGATGCCCCGCATTAACATAAGCACCGTGTCTTGCGCTCTGTCACTATAAGACACGTTACACCATGGTCCATGGACGGTGTCATGGCGCAATGGTTCGTGCCACGGAGCTTTCAATAAAACCATACAACAACAAAGACTTCCTCCATATTCGTTTTATCTCCGTTTTTTCTTCTTCCCCTCTGCCCACTACCCTCACCTCTCATCCTTTCTTCTCCTTCTCAATCCACTAGCTATAGACTGATATTGCGTCCTGCTCGTTCAGTTCTTCCTCTTCTTCCTAATAGTCTCGTTTATTCATTCACCTGGTACGCGTAATGATCACATCTTCCTGTTCGATGTATTCTAAATGCCGCCACGCCTCTAAATTAGTGTCTTCCCCTCTTCGGTAAGTTGGGATATCGCCTCTGCCAACACTAAAGGCGTCTCCAGACTGACCCGAGTGACATCCACTAAATATAGCGTGCCAGAAGAGGAGTCGCAGCTTGCGTGTTTGTGTCTGTCGTATCGCGAGTGCCTGGCTGACTTGAGTGCGTGCAGTACGTCGTGCTCACTTGACGTTTCGTCGTGAGCCGTTTACAGAAAAAATATACATAGGATGGTGCCTTCTATACGCGCCAGGAATCACGACGGTATCAATCTCTAGCAGGGGCGATGTTGTTGCTGTCACCTTTAGAATGCAAAAAAGCGGAAAATCTTCAAAGGCATCGAGACTGAGGACGAATAAAGATAAAAGGACCTTAATGGGGTATCGAGACGGCTTCTTGATAGAGCCTGCGAAGTCACCGTAAATGTTACGGGTTACGGGTCACGTGAGTTGAAGGTTTCGCGATGCCGTGTTAAAAGTGTAGCTGGTCTGTTACGTGAATATAGTCATATATGCACTTGAGTATAAGCTGGTGAATATTATATCTATATGTGCATTAGATCTAGATATACTTTATTCGCTAGGTTTGAAGAAGATGAGACAAATGACTGTACGATGTCGTTCGAGAAAAGCAGCTGAGTTACGATAAGTATCATTTAACCCTTCGTTTATATACTGAATTGAATTGGCAACACTGGTTTTCTGTTAGAGACATTTAAGAATTACAAAAATACTGATAGAAAATTAAAATTGATTTACGATCTGTAATCAGATATGAGTTTTTAAAAATAGCTCATGCGAATTTGCTCTAGTGCGTATAAATAAGGGTCAAGTAATAGATATGTAAACGAAAGACTAAATTGCAGAGTCAGTGATCGATCTAAGAGAAATGTACAGTGAAATGGTCGTAAATTTTTTTATCTTCGTGAAATTACTGCTTTCTCGAAACCACTTTGACGAATATTACGTAAACTAGTAGTCATTTTCTTTCACTGCGCCATATACAGTGTGCACTGCTATAAGAAACCGCAATAATATATTCACTTCTGCTTGTAAGTCAAAATAATATATATCACTTATATTACAATTCTATCGATACTAATTTTTCTGCTGTTAAATACACAAGACAAGTATGTTGTATACACTTCGCGCAAAAGACTGAACCTTTTGCCTGAATAGAGAAGATGAACATTAAATATTCGTGCGACAGAAAATGGTTTCAAAAAAGTGAGTGAGAGAGAGAGACAAGCTTCTGCGGGTGGTAGAAAAGAAGAAAGAGAGAGAAAAATGTGTTACCAAAAAAGGAGAGCAATCTTCAAATCACGAAATTTCTAGCGATCCGAGAAGTGTTTACCGTGAAGAGGTGAGTGGGTGGGATGCTGTAGGACGAGTATTAGGATGGAAACCCAGATGGTCGGAGTAGAAGAAGTGTTTCCCTTTCTACGTGCTTTACCCCTACACACCCCGAAGGGCTTCGGCGAAACGCGGCATTCGTAAGAAGGCGGAATTGGGACTGAGAAAAAAAGGCAACGCAATCTGCACGAGAACGATGGGCAAGTTTATCGACTTCAAGTATATATGTATATAGGTATATGTATATACATCAAGATAAAGGAGAGGCGGCGGTTTTGCCACCCCAAGAAACCTTTCCCCAGCTTGATGGAGTTTCCTCGTGAATACATCGCGGTCAATATTTTCACCCCCTGAGCCCTGATCAAGAAGTCAAAAGTCACGGAAAGCTTGTTGACGCTTTTCGAGTTTTCCACTCGAAACTTCGCAATCTCGACAAAGGCCTAACGCACGCGTACCTTTAAGTCAGGCTTCTATGTAATAAATATATGTATAGACACATGTGTGTATATATATATTACACGTAAGAATGTTGTTTCAGAAACAAATTCGTGTAACGTTTCCTTGGTGACGGTATACTCTCAAAGATATCATTCCCTCCGTTCGTCAGCCTCTTTCCTCTGCAACCTGCTTCAGTTTGAGTGGTTCCATGTCTCTTCGAAGGGAAAGGATTGTTGAGAATGTCAGAAAGTTCGCTTTGAGCAGATGAAACGCAATTTTCGGATACTGCCGTTGTCCTCGTGTTTCGAATACTTTCCCGCTGGCTTTACTATACTTACGTTCTTCGGAGACTGTTGCTGAAACTTTCCACGAATAGGATATACAATTTCAAATCGTCAACGTTAACGTCCTACGTTTACAGGATACGAAATTACGAAAGTAGTATACCGAAACCTTTGAAAATTATGGAAAATGTTTCACTGTGTTTTCGTGTAACACAATTAGTCGTTCGACTCTTGAAGATGATTGATTAACAATGATTGATTTTATATTAGACGTGTATCAGCGTAGTCGCCCTAAGAATGTAACAGGTACATCCGACTACTTTATGAAAAAGTTAGCTCTCCATCCTAGTAAGAGCTTTTACAAGAGAATTTCAAGTATCACCACGCCTACATTTTGTCATGAGTCCTGATAGCATTCGCCACAATTTATCATCCGGTTCTACCATCTTCGCTTCTTGATTGATTGAATACTTCACTGTTGAGGCGCAGGTAAATAAATTATCTATGAAAGTATCACACCTGAGGCCCGTTAATGGGGGCGACAGCACCTCCTGAACTTAGGATATTAATAGATTCTCTTTTTTTCAAACCGGTTCTTTCGAAATAACTTTTCATTTCCTTTATTTATAGGATAAGCTTATCATAACGCGTTTATGGATTTATGTGTTTATGAATTATGGTATACGGAGGTATTTCTACTTTTTTTTTTTATGTATCTTTTATTATCATGCAGCGTTTTAAGTTGTACCTACTGAACTATATTACTACTATCTATGCTATTGACCTAATGCTTTCAGGTCGAAATTATATATCATGAGTCGCAGTATTCAGAGTCAAACTACTGAAGGATATGTTAGATTTAAAATGAATAAGATAAATTTATATTAATACACGAGCTTAGCTTATCGCGTGAATAAATTTTATTCCTACTGTATTTTCAGTAATTGCTAATAAAGTTTATCACAATAGACTCATAATAATGCCAGTACTAAAGACCATGATTCATTGCGACTTTATCAGTGAAATAAAATTTGTATTTCATCGTGAAATAAACACACAAGTTCAACTTCATTTGAATGAGATTATCTTCGTTTCGGAGCATACGTCACGACCGATACTTAAATCCTACTACCATTGCACGTCTGCTTCGGCAAACTTTAAAGACTGTCTGCATCATGATGTCAGATACCATCGGCCCTCGTTATGACAATTTGTTTGTCCGTCGTGTTCCCCACAGTGGGCACTGTTATTACGAAGGAGTAGCCAGGGGAGTGAATTTATACGAATAGGGAGCCGCTAAGATGACGTTCTGTTCCGACCCTTTGTTTGCATTCGGCTCTTTACAAGTTCAAAGGCCTATCTTGATCTGAGATCAGCCGGATACGCTTGCCTGGGTTTAACAATCATCTTCGAACGCGCTGCTTGCCACTTTCCGCGCGAATAGGCAACTTTATCAAAGTATTGCTATTGACAATTTTGTCATTCAACTTGACGTCAATTCTCAACTAGGCGTTGCGTTTGTAAATATAAAGGGGGGGGGGGGGATTTATTTATACATAACTACAGATCGTTTGCACTCTTTAATCCTGATTATTATAATTTGTATAATTGTCAGCATAAATATTAATAGTATGAAGTTCCTTTTCGATGATTCATTATAAATTTACTTTCTCGTTATCCGTTGTTTCGATGCTACAAAAAGTATCAAGAAAACAATTGATTTAATGAATTACCTCAGATGCTTCATCTGACAAGAATGACACTTATTCCATATAAATTTGTACATTTGTCAAATAAACATCTTCGTCCCTTATCATGTCTGTGATATTTATAACTGATATGGATTTTTGAGAAAATAAATTTTTTACTTTACTTTTTTAACTCCTACGAAACGAATCACCTTTATGCATTTGATCAAAGCCGTCCGATCGAGTGCATCAATCAAACGACAGGTGCAACGTGATTTCGGAGACATCAAAAATTTCCACGTAGGATCCATTAGATCGTTTTTACGGTGCCACAAAAGCAGATGTTTGTCGGTTGTACGGGTTAATTGTACGCGCATAATAAAAAGTGATAGAGCTCTAAACGGGAAAGGGTGCTGTAGTGACGATGCAGTTATTCAAATGTATAGAAATTACATGCAAGCCGCTATGCTTGCAGGCACTGGGCGACGCAATCATAATAATTACTAGAGAAACGAGCGCATTCTTTCCAGTACGCCCAATAAACCATGTCGGCATCCTAAATTACTACTTAATTAAATTCCTGGTAAGAAGACCTTGCATGTCATTAGCTCTTTGATGCTACGTGATTATATGGCCTTGGGAGCCCAAACGATCAGATAATTCATTCAATGTATTATAATGCAATTCAATTTTGCATAAATGATTTACCTCTTTCCCAGTACGTACAGTGTACAGATTAAAATCATGCGTAATTATCGAATATATTTTACACGTATTGCAGCTTCTTGTGTATACAGATATATTAATTTTGATACACGTGCATTAGACTAGGCTGCTGCACAGTCTTCAATATAATATCAAACGACTATAATTCAAATTATGAACAATTTACGTTAAATGGAAGCAGATTATTTTTTAAAAATTTTTGTAATTTATATTATTAAAATTAATTTCTCATCGACTCATCGTAATGAAAAATCCGTCCCGTATGTATAAATAAAAATGACTTCCTTCGTTAAAAACGTAACAGTTCTTTTCGGTGCGTCTGTTTGTTACTAATATATCTTTATATCGAAGATATCCTTGCATCTTGATACCTTTTACATTTTTAGCTTACAAGATTCTTCTGCCTCGAGTTTCTTTTAAGCTCTTTTAAGAGCAATTCTTTTGACAAGAGCAAATACAGAATACCTATATAGATGAAACAGTCTTTCCGAGAACTTGAATGTGCACTAGAAAAAATTAAATAATAGATAAATGCCAAGCATTTCTGAAAGAAAGAATAAGGAAAACATAATAACTCCTGCATATTCCTGCTCCCTGAAATATCACAATATCCACTGGGTAAATCTGATGCGAGTTGCATCCAGTATTAATATGAACTTTATCCACATATTACAAATCCGCGTTTAAATAACTTGCTCGGATTTAATTACAATCGTAATAAAAAATAATTGCGCTATCATAACCGTATTTGAAATTGATATATTTTTGTTTCTGAAATACTAAATTAGCCAAATGTCAACAAAACAAAATTTTCATTGTTCCAATAGCATGACATTGATATACAGCCTTATTCAAGAATGAATTGCATAAAATTGTCAGCTGTTCTGTATATCAATAATTATTCAGAAATATCGTACCAACTGAAGTTAGCACCCCATTTTCAATTCTATAGTAGAACCACTTTCAGGCAGTGCAATACTCCTTAATAACCCTGTATATTGCATACGTACGTACGAAAAGGAATTCATTAAATTGAATATTGAAATAATTCTCGGCGAACTTCAAAGGGAAACTTCATTCACAATTCTGTGTATTCAGTCTCTAACGAGGAAGCATATGCACGCACTATGGACATTCGCATATTCGAGAGACGCGTAAATGGAATCAATACATAAAATTCGATTGGCATCAGCACGTCATAGCGCACAACCACGCTCTTCGGAATTGAGAATGAAGAACAGGAAATCGCAGAATTTCTCCTACCGTCTCGTTGACCTAGTCACGATGGCCAAGTATACCAGCATAAGAATATTGCTTTCACATCAAGAAAACGCGTTGCGGAAATCTTCGATCGACAGCGACTAACCAGAAGTTGCTCGAAGATATAACAACTACTGATCCCAAAGGATATAACAAGACTCGAGCTCACGCTTCGAGAATTGGTAGATATTCTTTTGAAAAGGCAAGAAGCCATTGACCCTTTCGCGATTGATTCACGAGAGCGAGGTCGACTCTGCGATTCTATAGAAAACGACGCCACCAGAAAATGGTAAAAGTGACGAGGAAATGAAAGAATGTGGAAGAGAATGAAAATGACCAAAAAGACAGACTGGATTAATAGAAGCGAATCACGGAAGCAGCTGTTTTCCGTTTCCCAATCAAAATAGTCGAGTGACAGTGCCTGTCAGTCAACACTTGGTCTATTAGCAACAAGAACGGCCGGATGTGACGTATTGGTACCTTTGCTTCTATCATGGCTGCTTTCTATTTGGGCCAAGTAGTGCTCAGTCCCCGCCACCTCCCCTACTAGCGAATATCCCTTTTGATTATAGAGGGTGCCGGAAACGTCGTCATTTCCCTCTGGCTGATCTGGCATAAATAGGTCGTTCTATGAAAATTGCAATCATGACCACACAGCGTTGCTATCAGAAATACCCGGCTGATCCCGAATTTGCATATTTCTAGTAGCAATAAATATTGTATGCCAGAGTGAGACTTGAGTTCAACTAGAACTTCACCCCTCGCGTTTAACAGGTAAGAGTAAATTTTAGGGTACTCTATTGAAAACATTTAAGTGTTACGGCTCAAGATTGAATTTATTCATAAAGGTGAATTCACACTGGAGTTTGACATTTGATCTTTAAAAACTTTTTACTCATTTCGCGAATTTACTTTGCACCATACCTACTGGTTGAGATCGGAGAATGATCGATACGGTGGGACCTTTTTGTACAGTCACGCTAACGATTTATCACCTCTTAATGAGAAGAAGAGCTCTTTTCGTTACTGCGTGGAAATAATTATTTATCCTTTAATCCGCCATTGGTTTCCATGCTTCAACGGATCTTCACGTTAAACGTCCTTTTTGTCATTCGGCTCACAATGAAATGCTAATATTTTTTACCGCGCACGCTTCCGTCAGAAGGCTAAAGTTGAGAGCTCGTTCTCGACTTTGTCAAAAAGAAACGCTTCGTGTCGGATATTAAACATCCGGTACAATGAATTTTACTGAATTGGAAGAATTCAACCTCCTTAGATCTGCGAATCGTTTTTTTCATTCAATGCAACGAATATCCTACTCTCTTACAATTAAATTATTGACTAGTTTTGAGAAACTAATTTCGAAATTGACTTCTGCCATTTTTTTCATTTCATAGTATTTTTCACATATAAATATAAATTGATAACCTGGGTGAAAATGATTTTGCAAGAAAAGTACTCAGCATTCGAATAATGCTAAAACCTTCTTTTTAATTGTTAGAAGGAAACGAATTTGTATGTTTATTCATCTATGTGACATTCGTATTCTGTACTTAACCATCCTGATACGTTCGATTAAATTAACTTTCTAATCTACTTTCAGCTTAAAAGAAACCAGTATTGACTTTCTGTCTAGCTACTGTAAACCTGGGTAGATATACCGTGAAGGGATAGTGCTTATTTTAAATGTTCCATTTTGTTTTCTATATAAAACAACCCGGAGCCTTTTATCTAGTAAAATTTCAATAACGAGTTTCATCGTTTTTTTTATCAGAACCACCTTGATCCGCAATAACATACTTAATACTTCGTGTATCATCATTAATTCCTATATCTAAAATAGTAATAACACTAATAACTAATTAATTATTAATTTTGATTATCATCAAAAAATATTTCTTTAGAGAATTAGATAACAAATACGAAATAAAAAATAAAAATGAAATTATCATTTCAGGATTAGAAATAAAGTAAAACAACAGGGCACAGGCTTTTTGTAGTTATCCGTCACTCATACAAATGGATGTGTTCATAAAACTATCAAAGAGAAGCCTTAATTTTCATTCTTTATTAGCACCTCTCAAAGCTGACTCAAACAACCTGTAAAAATATACAATATGCCGGTAGTGCGCTTTCGTGTTAGATTTTGATCTTCGCCATCTTTTAAGTTGGTCAAATATAACATTACGTGTATTTTTATCCTGAAATAACACTAATCCATCAAGCGAAAATTCTCATCGTTATTTCATGAGATAACAATACAAAGAACCTATTGATATAACCGGTTAAACAAAGTGTGAGTAAGTATTTTTTTCAGTAAGTGAAACGTATCTCCTCCAATGGACTTTTAAAACATGCAGTAACAGACTTTTAGTACCTTGTACATCCTATATTTAGTCTTGCTCTTTGGCATACTGAAATATATGATCCGAGATAGGAGTTGTTAAGTATCAACATTACGCATCATAACAGTTTAAACAGACCGTATAAAATCATATATCTATTTATATGCTCAAACGTATTTACATACGTAGGATATATGGATGAGTTAACCTTTTTTTCATAAAGACAATTTTAAATACTCATTTTCACCCGCTCCCATTCATTCGTCCTTTACAGAACATTTGGTAGATTGAATGAGCATTTATTCGTAACTTAATAACACACGTTATATAATATTAGAAACGTAACATAAATAATCATATTTCTAAACCTAAAGAATTTTCTCTAGCAAATCCCATTATTAAATATCAGTGAAAATAAGTTTTCCTTTAACTATAACCTATAATCAATCCATGAGTAAAATGTGTTTTAGAGAGTACATGTCTCAGTGACTTGCAATGCAAAAGAATTTCCTAGATCTCACACGCATAATCACATATGTATGTAATCCCATCTTACTCGTTCGTCACACAACCAAAAAATTTCATGGATCCTGTTTTTGATCAAAAATACTGTAAAGCTATATCCGGAAGCTTATTTTTTGTATAAATTTTAATCGGATCGATTAACCGGTTCCTCCAAAATTTTGGGACGTACATCATACGTGCACCTACATTTCACATATCTCGCTCTGAAACCGAAAATGCTGGGAACCTAAAAAATATTATTGTCTAATCTACATTCAGAATTTGATATCTTGCGTAAATATCAGCACGATCGATTCAGTAGTTCGTTTGAAAAATTGACTGGAAATTTTTTGCAAATGCGATTAAATAAAATGTGTCTAAAAGTAGAAAACATACGGAATCAATAAGTACTACATTTACACCTAATAAATTATATACAAGTTACACTTATCAAATTTAATATGTTCATTTGATGAGAATATCAATAATCAGTTATTTATTTCCCACGTATAAATATAACCGCGTACCTATGAGTATGTACATTTATATACATAATGACTCAGTTCGGCGCACGAGCATCCAGTGACGTCCAATGGAAACAAGGGACAACAAAGTTCCTTAAAAATTCCGACAGCTTTACGACGAAGCTCCTGATAATTATATGGAAGACCCCGAAGGCTCGAAGGCTATGCCCTGTCCGTAGCAATGAATCTCAAGACGAGACGTTTAAAAGTGGAATGAAGTGACGGTGAAAAGGCAGCCACAAAGAAACCGGATCAAAGGTATTCTCTTGAGGGTATAGGACGTCGAAAAATAAAGGGTGATTCATGCAGTTCTTCTCGCCCAATGTGAATAATTGACCGTCATTCGTCACGAGATACGAGCGCTAGCCATAATTTCGCCAAGGAATTTCATTCGTTGCTTTTCAATGCTATCAGGCTGCCAACCTATAAAGAGAACTGCTACCATATTATACGTATGTCATCCTGCTCATACATATTACGATTACTTATTTTCCCAAAAATTTTCATAATTATTTGTTAACGCTTAAACTTCTAATCGGATCTCGAGTCATTGTTCAAAATTCGTATGTATTAATTGTATCATTGTATCATTGTATTATTCAAAAGCGCACCAATACAAATATCAGGAGTCTAGGAGGCATAACAGATAACGATATCGTTTCACCGATAGTCCTCTTCCACGTACGTAGCCATTTTTAAACCAGCAGTACACCTATTGTCTCTGAAGTTTGCTCCAAGTGGCACCCCGGTCTATGTTAGAAACCGCCACCTCAGCCGCTGCTACTAACATCCGCGTCATTTCCTCAAGCCCCACAACATTTTCTGTTCGCCGCTGTACGAGATGAAACGAGATGCTCCTGGAAAATCGGTAAAGGGGCTTCGGGATCTCCAGAAACTCATTCGCCTGCGCTTGAGCTCACGAGAAACTTCCTGAAATTAGCTCCGATAAGCCACGAATGCAAATGTCTCATTTACCTTTAAATCCTGTAGCCACGACGATTAGAGCTCGTAACTTTATAGATTCAAGTGCTATGCGAAAATTATTTGATCACTAGGTATGTGAAGCTTTTCTACACTGCTGTTGTCATTGCGATCAGTGGTATGATTGCTGGTGAAATTGATATGAAGAAATTATTATTTATAACCTTTTCTGACCTGTCAAACTTGATTACCAAGTGACTTGAATTTACTGAGTCATATATTATACAGTCCGTCTACGAGTAAAATAACTTTTTGAGGGGCCAGTTTCCTATGACTTTTACAGTGAATGAGTCACCTAGGCGAAATATTTTAATCGTTGAACGAGTCTATGCGTGCATTTAATATTATTTTACGAAAAATATTTAAATTACGTGAAGATAAAAAGATAAAACTGAAAATTACTCGACTGCTTTATATTCTGACCCTTATAGATCATAGCTGTATCTCTTCTAGGACTTAAACTAAATTAGAAATGTAGATCCCGTACTTGAAATTCTTCATAAATCTGTCTGCATGTCACTTAAATGCAAGTGTATTCAGTTAGGTAATCTCATTATTAAGCTTATTAAAATAATACGATAAAGCGTAGATTAAAAATATTTCATACATATTTAGAAACATTCCAGATAGTAACTAATACAATATTTATTTTCATTCGCAATATCGACTCTATGGCATATAAAGCGCGAATGGACCTTCGCGCTGTATCGAGCCATCTGAATATTTCACATGTTATCAAAATCTAATTAAATATCCAGATTTCAAAAAGAAACAGTAGCAAGCATTCAAATTTTTTTATTTTTCTATTCCACGCAACAATTCATACGCGAGTACAATATATTCGAATAAATTGAGTAACCCTCTTTTAATAAGATCTCAATTTTATTTGACGTTTATAAATCTGTACCAACAAAGACGCAAAGCATGCAATTTCAACGAAGCTATCATACGCCTCTCGTGTATATTTACATGTAATTGAACTCAAGCGTAAGACACCAATTTTACTAATAATTTATTGCCAAAAAGGTACATTACAAACCCATACAAATTACCATCCCAATCTTCCCCTTAGAGTTACGTAATTCACACAAGTATACCAAAGAAGGATATGAAGTTATACATTCTTACTGATGGTTCTATTTACGAATTGGATGGCGTGTCAGTTTTTTATGATCGCATGAACTTCACAGATTCAAAGAGAATTAAAAATTTTTTTTTAAACATCTACAATGATTTGCATCTACGTCAAACAATGCGTCATCTCAAAAAATAACTCGAGCCACTCAAGCAGTGGCAATATAAGGTTAAAAATGTATTTAGTAATTCTAAAATATTTCTAATATGAAATTACATTAAATTATGAGTAGACGTTGCAATTAGTTGTCGTTGGAACAGGGTTGCCAACTAGCTAGCTTCGATGCAGGCGAGAACAAGCCGGCGAGTGGTGGGAGGCGGAGGGGTGGTACGGGCATTGTCACCATCGCATCTATTGTTCGGAAGTTAGTTGCTTGCCTGTTACATAATAGTTAGCCCATTGTGTCATTCAATTGCATAATTCCAGTTAGACGGTAGGTGAGCTCAATCTATCTATACCTATGTGCATATAGTATGCTGCATGTGCACATAAGCGTAGGCATTGGATAGGTACAGAGGCAGTTGATCGCTGCTAGGCATCGCGTGTACAGAACGTTATACGCCTCCCAATTTGACCCAAGCTTATGGAATTTTCATGTAAATTGCTCCACGTTGTTAAACCCGTAGTTGGGCGCGCTACGTCATGAAAAGGGAAACGCGCTGACTGTAACTGACCAACTACTGAAAAACAGGCACTCACTAAAATATCTGACACCCTACGTCTGATAATAGTGTAGTCGCTAGCTATTTTTTTTTTAGCAAAATGCATACCTTTTTTTGTACATTTTTTTGTATATTTTCCAAAAAATTACATGTCTTGTTTAGAGGTGAACTTAGCGATATAATGTATCTATACACTCAGGAACAATTATTATTTCTCATACTATCATATAGATTCCATCGCTGAGACTTTTTCAATGTAGAGCATGCTCTAGAAATTTTGCAATACTAGACTACATTTTGTCCTACTGCGAATCTCATGACAAACCTTATCTGCTATGTGTTATGTATTGAACGAAATATGATGCTAATTGGACTTTCAAATGTCTCCCTACCCTTTCTCCATGTCTACTTCAACAAGCACTAATATCATAAGCATGTCGCACTGTAGTATTGCAACATTTATAAAGCAACCTATGTGTACCATTGTCAATTATAATATTATAAATATTATTGTACTATTTTTGACCATTGATAAAAAACCGATAATGTACTTGAAAACAATAAATAAAGGGTGACGTGTGTTGAAACATTATTAATATTTAGAAAAAAGGCTACGCCAGTAAGTCTAAGCCAGTAGTGCATTGAATATAATTAAATTCACTGATTAAAAATAATTTAAGCGAAGAAATTACTCCTTGAAGAAATTTTAATCGCAGTTTTAAAAAAAGACTAGATTAGAATAAAATTGTCCAAGACTGTCAAAATCCTAATAAATTCTGTATACATCGTAATATATAATCACGGGCAAAATATACACGGAAATATACAGCATCCTTTCTAATTCTGCACTATACTTAGATTTCTATACATATGATTCGAAAATATATAACAAAGTATATCCTTACTCCGTAAATACTTTTGATAAAGTGTCTGCATTCATACGTTAATGTATACTACACTTAAGCTCAATTAAGCGGGTACCTGTAAAAGCCATGATACGTTAGTTATAATAGGACTCGAAAAGGATTCGAGAATTGCATCGAAATGAGGTAATTGTTATTCCGAATTTGCCATCGCGGTCCGATGTTTCTATGGTCTGGACAACAGGATTTCTGCATTCTTCGGCTGATAAATCGACCGTCCGAAGCGATGCGGCATCGACATGGTCCTGGCACTGTTTATGCAGGGAAGTTCTTAAGTGTATCGCAGCGTTCGGGGACGCCAAAGAGATTCACCATTGGCCTAAAGGGAAGTTGGGGGACTACGAACGGACACGAAGAGGCACGAACAGCTACGGAAAGGTACGAAGCGTTGACTGTGGTACTGAGGCCAGGAAAGCATTGCATTACAGATGCAGGAGATGTCGCGCGCGCGCGCGCGCGTATGCCTTCGGTGATGCTGATCTCCATAACGGGTTAGGTACGTACCCTTGCTTATGCATATATATAACTATGTATCTGAGCATTATATATCGTTTATGTATTTACATGCTCAGATACATAAATGCGTAACTACACCGAGGTCATTGACCTCACTATTTTCTGCACGATTATCAATGATGACGGTACGATTTTAATATTATAAATCTATGTTAAAATTGGTGCATTGTTAATACATCGTACCTGGTTTATGGATATATATTGATTCTACGCAATGATAAATCAACAAGTTGTATACAGCGGTAACGAAAGTCGAGGATTATGCTGTAACGTACGAACAGCAATGCTTTTGAAACATTCCAAAGATTTATTTGTAATTTGAATTCAAAGAGGAAAAGAAATATAAATACTCGATGGATATTAGTATTGACGAAACGTATTAAAATGGATATATTTTTCCAGCAACTATTTTTTTTTTGGCTAAATAAGCTTTATTTTATTGTCGGGTTAACAATTAAAAAAAAAATAAATAATTCAAAATGAAAGAAAAAAATTGTATTCCACTTGCATTTTAATTTACGTAACTAAACTGAGGTACTTTTTACTTATATTTATATGTTTTTTTTTTCCTTTTAGTCTTTCCAATATATCTTCTTTCTCCCTTCTATTTCTTTTCTTTCACTCACTTTCCTTATTCCTGTTCCACCATCATTTCTGCCTTTTCGTTCCATAACCAACATTTGCCTTTTCCTCGCCCTCATCTGCCTTTTCTACTAATTTCCATTTCCGCTTTCCTCATCCATTTTCAGCCCTGCTTTTTCCCTAATCTCTCTTCTGCTTTCACATATCAATTCATTTTTCCTCTCCTTCTCTTTTCTTCTTCCAGATGTCCTCTATCGCCCTGTTCGTTCCTATCCCTATTCTAAATGCTTCTTCTATGTCAGTCCTTCTCCCTTCCATACTTCCTTTACATCCAGTCACAATTTGTGTTCTTCCCTTATTTTCCTCATCTTGTTTATCCTCTCATTTCCTTCCTCTCTACCTTTTTATTATCTTCTCTCGTTCTTATTTCCCAAGATAAAATGTACAATAAATAATAAAACATTTCCTCGGCTGATAAAAAACAAAAGTAATTAGTTTATACCGTTTAGGGTTATAAAAATTAAATAGTATCTAATAAAACACTATTTCTCTCTAATTATCAATGATATAATACGCAATACTTGATCTCGTCAGATTTCTTAATAATTACACAGCTATATAAGTGAAAATCTCAAAAATCGAAGAAAAAGTATAAAACTAACGACACGCATAATAATATTCAAGAATAACCACATTTAGGATTATACACATTACGCCACAAAATTATCGCCGTCGTAAAACGACCCAGTTCCATTCGAGTACATTTACTTGAAAAGCGATAATAAATTCACGGGATTATCGCATTTCTGCATCTTATATCAACGAAATAGAAATCCATATTTAATCTGCGCGGCTCATCCAAGCGAGTGTTGCGTTTTCTTTTTTTTAACAAGGACAGTAAATCTTTAACGTTAAAATCTACGTTACACGCTTTTCTGTCGACAGGTGCAGATAGACGGCACTGCGAGCGTTACCATTCAAAACGCAAAACAATACAAAAAATTGTGTTTCTGGCGCAGCGATAAACCTTACGCAACAATTTATTGATGCAAGTAAATAAACCAAAGATACAAAATAAGAGAGACCGGGACAGAAAGACAAAGCGTGAGAGAGAGAGAGAGAGAGAGAGAGAGAGAGAGAGAGAGAAATCACACGGCAACGAATGCACATGACTGAGAGTATAGTATCCTTTAAAATGAGACCTCGTAGCAGCGTCCAGCACAATCCTCGCCCACGGCAATATTAATTTTTTTCAATTCAATAGACATTTACGGCTGTACCCGTGATAATGCCGCGTGAGTTATGACGACATTACAATGCACCACCACCACCCTCAGCCATCCATGCAGAGCACGATGCACCTATGGTTTATTCGACTAAAATACGGACCATATCTCGCAGCATAAATATATTTGATGATCATTCCAAACACACCGTTCGTCAACCGTAATAACCACGACCTACGCTTTCCGGGTTAGACCAGAAACATTCTATAATATATCGTTCCAAACTTTTCTTGTATCGTTAAATTCCTTTTTGTAAACTTCCAAAAGAACCAACGTAAGCACTTTACTGCATTACAGTGCAATTCGTATTTAATGTCCAGTACCTTTTTTTATTCTATCGCTTTCACGTACAGTGGACCCCATTTCCGCGCGAAGAAGAACCGCGAAAGAAAGCAGCAGCGTACCGCACTAGCTCAAATAAAAAAAATAATAAAAAAAACCTTGCAAAAATAGATAAAAAGACCGATCACCCCTCGGTAGTAAAAGGGCGTAAAGCTCGCGGCGCGTGCTGGATCGTGCTCTAGAATTTCAATGGTGCGCTTTTCCAGGACGCGTATATCCTGCTGCACTAAAGGATTGGACGAGATGATGGCGCTAGCGGTCAGGCCACCGAATGGAGAACATAATGGGCGCGCGCATAAAGCTACCCATACGCCTTAGTTGTCAAAAGCCATGCATCATCGCCGCGTGTGGTCCCGGCATTTAACAGTGTCAATAGCAACGGCAAACAAAACAATAGATTTGCAACGTCGCGAATCTCACCTCATCCGCAATGCAGCAACGTTTGCATTTTTGTTTTCTTTGTGCATGCAGTTTGCATTTATTTTTTTTCACTCCGTACCATCTCGCACTTTTTAACGTTCCTTATATTTTTATCACTTTTTTTTTAAATCTATACCTACCCCCGGCAGTTAGCATCTATCAGGACACCTTTCACCCCCTTATGTATATTTCATACTCTCTGCAACGATGAAAATGTCCGAATCTGTAGCGCGATGCTTATTAGTCTACAGCTGCAAGTTCAGTTCTGCCTGCAGGGCTAAGGGTGCCAGGTACATGTTGGATTCAGATGGATGCAGCACCAGGGTTCATATAGGAGATAGGGAAGGAGCTTTAATTGGTACAATGTACGGAGAGCATGTGAACATTGACGCCTGTAGTAATTCCCACATAAGATTCAACGACAATGGATAAACGGTCCAGAGTCGAGATGATATCGATGATCAAAAATTTACATGCAACAATGCTCCTCAGTGGCCATCTCTGCAAATTAACAGTGTCAATCTTAAATTCGAGTATCTAATGGCTGTATCGACTGTCGAGACTGAAACGGACTGTAAGTTTGACATAGGCTGGCCAACTTCTGGAAAAATGACATTGAACCAATATATCACTATAATATACGGACCCGTATGACATTTCAGTTCTGACCTGAATCTGGCACAATGATATATCATTTGCTATATCGTTATGAGTTTATGACTAATCATATTGCTATAGCAACTGGATTTGTGTATTGACTTTTATTTTATTAATTTATCGCTAATTCTTCAATGCTGGAAACCGTACATGTAAAAGCAACACCAGCTGTTATCACGTGGATGGGTCAATGGGTTTTTACACAGTACTGAATTTGCGATGCTGTAATGAATATTATGTCTACCACTAGAACTCTACTGTTTTCGAACACTCGGCCGTTGTGAACAGGTAGCATATAATTATTTATCCCGTCGATATCGACAACCAGTACCGTGGCAGTTTCATTTAATAAGTCCAAGTACCATCAACATACTAGCTGTGGGCCATTAGTAAAATAGATTGACGAACGTAGATATTTTCTGCGACCACGTCCAAATCGTAAACAGCGAATTATCTATTTCGATTATCCGGTGAATTCCAGCTTTCTGTCTAATGGAAGCGCCGCTTCGAATAAAAGCTATCCCAATTAGAGCGAATCCGCAACTCTCGACGCATGAGTGCTTGTAAACGCGTTAGCGGCGTGGAACGACCACTCGTGAATTCGCATTGAAGCGTGATTGGATATCGTGCTTTTTTTCAGAGCTCATTACGTCATGACTTTTTAACTTTTTTGTTTAAAATTCAAGAAGACATTGCACTCGATCGAGAACGAAATTTATTTAATGCAAGGAACGGGGAAATACGGCTTGCATTTTGATTTTTAAAATATTTAAAACAACTAAGTATTTTATATTTACCGACATCCGCACGAGTCTGATGTTCATAGTGATCTGGATGAGAATAAAGCGTACATTACGTTCAATTACGATTAATGTATATATATAATATATTATGTTAGTGACAGTCTTACGGTATCTTCGAAGAGTGTGTCGTAATTTTATTAATATAAAAATTTATATCTACTTTCTTCAAAGTCTCTTTCTGACGGTGTCATAATTTTTTTTAATAAAAAAAATATCTCCGTATCTATCTTTCGAATTATTTTCAGGGTTATATACATATTAAACATCCCCAAACGAAGTTTAGATAGCAGTCAATAGATATTAAAAAATTAAATTAACCCAGGGTAAGTTTTAAAAAAAATATTTGATTTCTATCAAGTTCAAAAATACGTTTTCCCACTTGTAACGTCAGAAGTGAAGGTAGTCGATGCGTGTACAAAGTCTTACGGAAAAAAAAAAATCCGTGTGAAAATCTTAACAAAATTTCAGTAATACCCGTTGACGCAGGGGTGAACCCTCTGAAAGGGTTGCGAACCCCAATAGTAAGGGAATATATTCTGATCTAATCTCGCAACCCTTCCTTTTAAATATTTCTAATTCAAGATGACACTCTCGTCGTCGCAATAAGATTCTATAATAAAAAGAAAGTAGTCGAAAAAGTAGCACCCATAACATCCCCTAAACTCACCAAGGCACAAATACTTCGTGACACGGCTTTTGGATTTTAAGACCTGTGCGTCGAAGAAACGGAAAAAAAAAGAGAAGGGTAAGACAACCGACATAAAAGGGATGCATCCCGAGGGGTGAACCTACCTAAAGTGACACTCCTAATTATACTCGTTGATGAAATTAGTGCTCCGCCAAAAGCTATTATCTGACGTCCGAAAGAGAGGCGCACCCGAAGCTTTCTAATTACAATCCCTGGAGCGATGGCGCACAATGAAATTAGAACTCATGAAGTTCGCGGAACAATAAGGTAGACGGGACCATCATTCTTTACCGTCTGCGTAACATGAAGAGGTAGAAAAGTGATTTTCCTTAAGTCTTAAAAAAATTAAATAAAACTAAAATATCCGCTAATTATATTCAACACAACTGTACATTGACGTAGTCAATACGTATTTAATTCACACAAACGCGTGTCTTTCCAGCTTGATATAATTTCAGGTGTTTAAATGGCGCGAACGCGCGACACCGGAAGTCCGACCGAGAGACAGGATGATATTAATTACACGCTGCTACATACGTTAAAATGTCACGAGGTTGCTACTCGTAAACCGTGACAGGGACACACCTGTAGCACTGCTGTACACAACTGGTGTAAATTACGATATACAACAACCCACTGTCTTTAGAACTTCGACAAAAACCATCGGAAAATCCGACTAAGAGATTCTTGCAACACCGGAAGTGCTGTCATTATGATAAAGAGTCAATTGTTATCTGTTGTGACCCCCTGCATAGTGGATATATCAGATACATGTACCTATATCTAAGAATAGAATAGTCAAACCTGGCTAATTCGTTTAAAAATCGATCATAAATATTTTTGCGTTATCATTGAACATTCGTATTACGCCAATAGTTATCACAGAAAAAAAACCATGTTGTATATTAAGCTTCGGCTAGTTTTGGACGGTGGAGGGGGTGAAACAGAAAATTTGGTAAATAACTGAATATTGATATTTATTTAATGAAACTAAGAATAGTACTGATCTACTTAATTCTACTTATGATGTAATGATTTTTTAGATATTTTTCATTTGCAACTTTGTGAGCTTTTTACATTCGCCAAAGAGCTTATGGTAATTTTATGATATTTTAGGAAACGTCATGTATACGTGTGACCTAGTTTTGGAAAACTATGTAAATTTTACAGTTAGAACGAAATAGCCAAGTATCCTTTGATAGTGCATACCGCTTTGATAGTGAATACACACTTTGATCTGTGTGCCAGTGAAATGAGTAACGTGGAAAACTAAACATTAATTAACGGACTCGGGAAATGAACGTCGAGACTGTACTCGCCAACGTCGCCTATTCTTGAAAGCTTTTCATTAGAACTTGAAAGGACTTGGTTTTTTGCTGACGTTGAATATAACTGATGACGAGTCCCTAAATACAGACATATAAATGTTGTGAGAGTGAAGTTTTATCGTATCCTTTGGGAGACCATTTACAATTAAATAGAACCAATGCAATTGGAAAAGTGCTAACAAGTTCAGCAATTAAATAAAAGTCCAAGAAACTTGACTTGACTTGAAGCAAGAAATATATATTATATTGTATCCTTTATTGGTTAATAATTTAATTTGGATAATTTTATAAACCTTAAGTTCTTTAAGACAATACCATAGGACAGTATATTATTTAAATTTTTGTAACTATTAATGTACAGTCTTTTAAATTATTTTTGAAAGCTTTTGTTAGGGCTAATTAATTATGTTTATTGTAAATACTCCGAATACTAGTACTACATCTGAAAATGGCCGTCGTCAGAGCTTAGTAATTCTAGAAGAAAAAAAACATTAATTTTTGGTACCGCATCAAAATTATTAACAAGAAAAAGTATTCGAGTATTACAGAGCAACGAGTAAATCAAAATTTTGAAATCGATTTTCTAGACTAAAACAATTGATTGTAAAAAAAATCAATTTGACGTAGTTACATGCTATCCTGGGATTGGGTATTCTCAGCTGAAAATAAATGCCGCGAATGAAATAAGTAAAAGATACAACAGTAAAAGTGAAATACAATATGAAACCATAAAACCTATCCGCATATTATATAAAATAAACAATATTTTTATGTCAAACATATTATTCAACTTTATAGTATCCATGCTCTTTATCGTCAAAAATAAAAGAAAGGCCAACAGATTTTCTTCAGTGAAAATACATTTAATGCTTACCTGTACAAGCTGTGATTAAACATGAATATCAAAAAAAAGCTGTTGTACGTGACTGAAATTCGCTTTGAATTCAACATTCCCTCGTATTACGAACGTAAATCGCAAAGCAAAGTATTTTCTTAATAATCCCCAACAATCACGTTTGTCAGATTAACATATACAACTTTTACATAGCTGCCATGTAAAAAATTTAGAATTTATGTAATTACGATAAAAAGTTACCAGATGTGCTTGCTAGGTAACCCATTATTATTAGCCCCACGTGAAATTACCAACCAACTTGTAAATGCATTGTTTGTCAGTTACATACACCATGAATTAAAATATCCCCCTGGAGCACCGATCCATGTTCTTTACATTTCTCTAATATATCTGCAATTTCAAAAGCACCCTTATACATTTGTGGCTATAATTTAAATATATGTGGTAGATGTGTAATATGCCAGCATTACGCTTCAGCGTACCAAATGAATTTACCCATTTCAGGTCTTAAGATAAATTTATGAACGCATGACAAATATATCCTGCATTAAAAAAAAAATCTATGAATCATTTTCATTGGACCAATTAAAATCTAAACGAATCGAACTAGCATTAATTTACATACAGCATTATTCGAATCTAACGATACCAGCTGAACGTAACTGTTCCAATTGATATTTATGATAAAACCATCTTCAATTGATGCGGTAGTACTGAACTCTGTATTTAATTAAATTTCATTTATTTAATTCTTTTCAAACTACTTCGGTATCCTTCAACAAATATGTATAATTTTACCAAAACATTGCTAATGAATATCTTGATTAATACCCTTGGCTGTAAAAGTAAACATAGTTATACAAACACGTAAATCGTACTTATAAGACCTAATGTAGTACAGAGCATAGTGCACTTATAATATACGTGAAGTACCCAAAGATAATGAGTTCTTGCTAAGCTGTGATATTAAAACATACTATACATTACATTGTATAATGTTATTATAAAATTGGTATAATGCAGTCCCATGAATAAAAATAAAGATATAATTGGACATCCACCCGATAACATCAAATATTTGTCATATTTATATCGCGCTACGTTAACGCTGTATATAACACATTTATTTAAATTTTAAATGAAATGAAAAACTAAAAAATTAATATATATATCCTCGACGTGATATGAGTATACGTAATAGAGCAAAATGTCTAAATGTCCAGTTCATTGATAATTTGTAACAACCGATAGTCGCAAAAAAATAATACTGACAGTAGGAGAAGCATATTTTACACAGAATAACATATACGCTTAGTAGAAAACCGGATCGAGATTGCATGGCGTGCAATCGTTTAGCCAATCGAGAATTATCGAAAAACGATTATCCCACCACGAACACAGCATATTTCAGTGTTTATTTTGCCCAACGTCGTTAGGGCCATAACGCCATAACACTGCGACGCCCTCGAGCCATCGCGGCATTTTTTCCGTACGAAAATATTACTTCGTCCTGTCGTCTCATGTAATTTTCGTAAAGTAAATGAGAATCACAAATGGAAAGCATCGTAAAACCTTACGCTTCTGCGATAAAATATTTTTATTTCGATAAGACATCATATAATATAACATATATAACTATATCGTTTGTTATACCGTACGAGTGTTATATGGTACATACACATGGGTTATTAGCCAGATTTAATTTCCTATGTCAAGTAACTTTTTCGCGCTATCGGAAATAATGTGTCGAATTTGAAAATTGAAATTTTATATATCGCTATGGAAACCTAATTAAAAATACACCTTATTATTTACACCATAATTTAATTATTTCTTTGACAAATTATACGTATTTAAGTTATGAGTAAAAAATGTACAAAACAAAATGTCGCGTACGTTGGATCAAAGCGAATGAATTTCTTTGTGAACTCGTTGAGTCTATCGCTCGGACGGATGGTTAATATTTTAAATGACGCTAATTATTGGGCTGTGAAAACTGCCGCTGCCATTTCTCCAGCGTCACGAAGAAAAGAAAGTCTCTTCTGCGAAGCGGGAAAAGAATGGCAAGTATGGAGGGTGCCATCAAAGGAAAGCCCAGCCTCTGTAGTCTCGGAACAATATTGCCTAGAAAGAAAGTAAAGAAGGTAAATAAAGTTAGGTACAGTAACGACGTTGAACCAGGCACTAATTATAAAATGAGAAAAGCCACGGCATACCTTCAAGGAGGTATGTACACTATTATTGAAATGGACGGGTGGCACAAATTTACAAAATACTTGGACGTCCGCTATAACATTAACCCTACCTGACTATAGCTATATATATATACTATGTATATATATAAGTATTACATTACATCCCATCTGCCTGTACAAGAATTCCTTTTAATTTCTCCTTCCATAAAGAATTCTTTTTCAACCCCATGTGTACCTCAAACTCTTGTTCCAACATCCTTTACTCCCAATTCTACTACCCACGTAAGGTACAATTAGGTACAGGAAGAAGAAACAGACTGGACATTTAAATGTAAACGCAGCTCGTAGGACCTTCCCCATTAATTAAACACCCGTTCGCGGTAGTCAATTACACAGTTTTCCCCTCTTTAAGTACGATTATGTTACCGTTTCAGGGAACATCCGGTACAACCACCATTTCCCAGCAACCCTTGCTACGGGAATCATCGGGAATTCAGAAACGACATAGAAATACTCACTGGTAAAGAAGCCAAAATGGAAGTAGACTAAAGAGAGCAGAGCCATTTCAACGTACCCTTTAATGGAAGTCACCACGATGTATTTTTAAGGGAAGAAGATCTCGAGAGAACAGAGAAACTGGGAGGTCATCAAAAGAGCTCCGGGCAACATTAACGAAGGTACTTATACCTGCCATTCCGCAATTTCTATTTATCTAAATTTCTCTACTTTCACAAATAGACTTAAACGCCTGTGCCTAACGTATACTGGATGGGCTGGAGAATTCTTCTTGAATTTTCAATATATCCGAAATCCCGTCCTTGTGCCAATTCAATGCTCGAGTCCAGCGGATTCATAGACTTGTGGTGAATTCTACTCATTGAGATTTCAGGACACGCGAGGAATCCAAACTCGAACTGAAATGCCTCGACTTAAGGATGAGAAAACGGGATTATCGTGGCTTTAGGAAATTTCACATCCTCTATGGAAAACACGACGGTTCGTTCATTCGTTTCTCAGCCTTTTATTCCATGGGTAGGTATTTATTTGAATTCAACTGATTGTCCCTTTTGACATCAAATTATGGACGCTCGACATTATAGATATTTGGCGAGGAATAAATTATATATTAAGAGAGGAAGGCATTGATGACGAGAAACGAACTTGTTCATGTTAATATGTAACATATAAGTATTCATACAAATTTGTGCACCAGTCATAGGAAAACCACCATGAAAAGTCATTAAACTTCGTCTAATTAAAGGAGGATTTACATTTGGGTGAAGTTTTCATGAAAGTGCTGAAGCTTTGTAAAAATTATGACATTAATGTAATTTTAGTTGCAACGATATTATTATTTTAAATACATGAAAGAATTCCTATCGGGAGCATGACAATATTTTTGAAAAAGTCTTATAAAGCGTTTAAATTTTTAAAATGCGTTCATATACCGCATAATAAAAAAAAATTAATTATAATTCTAAAAAATTCCATATAATCGATAACGTGAGAAAACATATCTGTGTTATTTAATGAACCGAAATTCTGACAATATTTCACCCTCAATTACGTTTAAATTTAGTAAATTATATTCAAAATTCAAAATACCATAAATTTATTTATAAAATTCAAAAGAACGTGATACTTAATTCGAATTCCAACGGTTGTTAGAAAAACTAATTGACAATAAATTTTTGAAAATATTTCATGTACGCACAAACACCATTTCTTCGCAAAACGAAATATGGGAACAAATCGATAAAGTATCTTCATGCTAAGCATCACTCTGTCGGGTAGCCAGTAATAAATCCATTCATCATAATTAATCATACTTAAGGAGCAATCTATCGTCACGAGTTCTTAATTAGCAAAGTTCTCTCTTTATATCCCCACTTACTATACATTATGATATTTCGCCGCAATTCATTCCTAAGGGTGTCTTGAGTAGACGATTTTCTAACGAATAAAGTTCAATCCAATCGACCATCATAAAATAAGATACCCCCGCACTTTCCATGCAGTTGTGCCTAAATATAGGGGCAAACAGGTTTATCGTGATGCACAACCGCTCGAACCTTACGGTCGTATGTTATGCATTCGCCATTGCAAAAAAAAACTAATGTTACAAACTTTTAGAATACTGTCAAAATTGTACAATACAGAACAATTTTCGACTATGCGTACACTTACAAAAATAGCTTCCTTTTTTGCAATGTCAAAATGTGTGCAATGCAATGCACAAGATAGTCTCGGTCTGTTCAAAAGGGTCGCGTCTAAAAATCAAATATCATACTGTTTTTACGAAAAAAAAAAGTTTCTTCGTAGAAAAAATTGCTCCCAAAGTTGCCTCAGCATGAAAATCATAGACTATTGAAAAAGAAAAAGGAAAGCAAGTTGCTCCCATAGAATGTCAGGGTAATCCAACGGTAAGAACAACATAACACGATGAGACTCCAGATTTTCATGGGAACCCATGGGACAAAAAGGATAGTGTTGCTAGTCCATTTTAAGCACGGCGAAGCCCTCTTGTTTTGCTAATCCGTGACGAGATTGTCCCTTGTCGCATATCCTATACTCCCTTTCTACTAACTCACGAACTTGCTCGGTAATATAATTCATGTGAGAACTAGACGAATTCTCGGGAATCCAAAGCAACCAAGTCACCACGTTTTACGTATAATCTCACACTATACCACGAGCACTATTATAACGTCCGTTACTCGCGTGTCGCTCGTTATCCAAGTAAAACTGTACACCCGGTAGCCTAAAAGGAGCTTATCGTTCGCCATTTAAATATAAAGCTTGTAACGCACGCGAAGTCGTATTTCGATATGAAAAAATATGCAAGGATTGTTGCCATGCGAAGAGAAATTTAACGCATTTCGACAAGGTTTACGTGAAAACAAGGAATGTGTTATTGAGGCGATAAGTTTTCATGAAAAACATCATTAAAATTAAATAGACAAAACGATTAATAATTCAAGGTGATTGCGATTAAATCTTTTGAGTATTAAAATTTTACAGGGACAACTTATTCCTGAATTTCAAAAAGGCTCCTCTCTCTACGATACAATGTTGATAAACTAAATTAGCTTTAAACAGGGCGAGTTAGTCCCTTTCGTATCCAATGTTAAAACATTCCATCGCTCCTTCTGAGGCAAGTTAAATGAAATTTTGAGCGATCGATTCGCCTCGTAGGCTTTTAAATAACTTTGTATAGTAAACACGCAACGATCCATTTGCCCATTCGGCTCAATATTATACAAACGCACTATGCGTCATGCGCGATCCTAACTATGATGAATGCTCGTAATTAATGTAAATGCTGCGTGTTTAATTGATCATTAATATTAATCAGTAGTTGGATTCGGAATGCACACAGATATGGGTCCATGCATAACGGGTGATCGAAGAACACAGATTATTTGTAATATCATGTTCTGGCTGAACAGCATATCCCATATCGATTATCCAAATACCTTATCCAGATACTCAATGTAGCGTAAATCGTGAGAGGCTATGGCGTTTGGCATATTTCTCTCTGCTTTTTCATACGACGCCATGCATCCAACTAACATATACATTTAACAGCATTTTATTTGCAACTCTCCACTGTTCATCTGCCTGAAGGCACAAAAGGAGTGTGTTAGGTATTTGCTTTTATAACGTTTTTATCCTGCTATGTAGAACTGGAGAAATATAGTCTTGTACAGAAAATCTAAGCTAAGTTCTGCACAGGTTTTGATTCCGTACCAGTACTAATCTAATTATGAGAATCTATATAGGAGATAAACTGGCAAAATGAATGAAAATTAGTAAAAGGAGTTCATGCGTCAAAATATGAAAAAACACAGAATCGAATTATATTTTTAAAAAAATGTAGGAAAATACATTTTTTTAAAGAAATTTTCAGTCATTTTTTCCTTTACTTACATTTAAAAGTTGTGAATTTGAAAAATATTATTTTCATTCCTTCTACGGTAATTTATATATGTGTAATCACCCGTAACGTAACCGATTATTATAAAAATGCCGAAAAAAAGTGTTGTTCTCTGTATATGTCGAAAGAGTGTAAAAAAAAAATTATAAAAAATTCTCACGCATTTCCAGCAGTAAAGGTACATCGAATCTGATGAAGATATGCTTTCACGTTTTAATATTCCACACTATATGTATAGGGATAAATTACAAGAAGCTAGCTTGCGCTTCTTTATGAATATCCCCGACAGATCACGCCTACCGTAACAAATTCGTCGTCTCTCGGGTCATCATCTTTCCTAATTGAATGCTCGATAAAAATAATTAATTATTAAAACCTTTTCTTACCGGTGCATCCAGTAGGAGTCTATAAGGGAGTAGACGACTGTCGGCGACTTGAAGTTAAGTGAAAAGCATAGCAGAGGTCTGCCCTGTGCAATTGGTCACGGGAGCTCGAATCATTGAAGCTCGATCACTAATCAGTCATCAAGTTGGCTTTCATGATGGGAACCCAGATACAATTTATATACACGTATTTTTCTCTTGAGATTCCGACCTTCAATCACAGAATCATCAAAAGGTATGCAATAGTAATTATACTACCTGGAAATGCAAGAGAAGCGAACCTGATGCTATCATCTAATTCTTAAACAAATTGCTGCACTGATTTTATCATTTAGTTCTTGAACTAATTGTTAACTGCCATATTTGTGATAGCCTGATAGGTTATAGATAATCAATTATTTACGTACAGATAGAGTGCTCTCCGCAGAATCTTATGCATACAGTCAATGTTGATTAATCATATTATGTCCAGTTATCATACTGAAATACATAAAATTCTAAGTTAATCTTTTATTCGATCGATATAAATGTTATTAGGATTGCGAACAAATATTATTTCAATTTTACAGAGTTTCAGCATTATTGGACCAAGTTAACTCGATTCTTTCACAGAAATCAAATGCAAGTATACTACCTTTAATTAACGTAACATTTCGGATAATTTCAAAGAAATTTTTAAAAAAGATTATTTTATTTTGTATTTTTAGACATTTTGCATTAGGACATTATCACAAGAAAACCGTATCTGACTTTAAATAGCTTTGCTACAGGGAAACATTTATTTTTGTTTTCTTTGGCTATGATTAATACTGAATTGTTGGTAGGTAAAAAAGTGTTATCAGTAATATATATTGTTGGATTCTATACTTTAGACGCCTTGCCATATCAGCGTGGCAGATAGGAAAACAATAATAGGCTTATAGAGTGAAATGCCTCGGTGTGTGTATGCGTGTGGATGGATGAGTGTGACAGAGACGAACGAGTTAAACTGGACAAGACTCTGTAAAGAGCAGACGAAATAAAGAAAGAAACCGCAAAGATACTAGAGTAGTGATTTCGCGCCCTACCTATATACATACCCACATAAAAATCCTACGATATCAACTTACGTTTCTTCAAAAATACAATGTCGAGTGCAGATTTTTGACCATTAAGAAGATTCATTAATTCATTGCAATTGAATCTATTAATTGTTTTTCCATGCTGTGTCTATTATGATTTTTTACTATGTTCTAAGAGGACAATAAATTTGTACCAAAGTAATGAAATCCCATACGTGCTTTCACGCATCGTTTTCACGTGTAGGTAGAAATTTCGTAATCTAATCTAAAATTTCGATCTAACATGCGTAACATTCCAATCCATTCGTGACTCGTGGGATCAAATTTTCTTTCGAGAATAAAAAAAGCGTTTAGGGGCAGACAATAGATCCAAAATTAAAAAAGGCAAATGGTGATCAGTGGTTACTCATCACGTACCTGATGAGCGTGGTAGGACGATTAAGCTAACAATAACTGACCATCATTAAAAAGGTTTCAAAAAACTTAAACGGGGATGACAAAAAACTTTCGTCCCGAATTTTACGTTTTCTACGACTACAATGCACTTTCCAATACGTGACCTAAGGACCACGTCTATATATTATTTTTACAGGCTCCTCTGAAAGCACTTCATCTCTATAAGTAGCATCGTGTGTTAAATAATAGTAACATCAATAGAGCAATTCTACTGAAACATTCGGAATAAATCGATTCTCGCATTTTATTGATAAAGATACCTTTATCATGGTATCTACTTTTTTGAATGAAAAAGATATATCGTTTCAACCTAACTGAAAAAAATGTAGCATTCACGTTCCATTGTTACGATGAACTTTATTCGGACAACTAGAGAAAACCTGGTTTCCTCTTTTCTATTGAGAAAATTTACAATCGACATATAGGCATATCGCGTACGTATAAAACGCGCTCTAACGGCGATCCGCTCTTTCGCTGACCCAAGGATTTCCCTCGAAAGCAAACTTTGTCAATGGTCTTCCCTATTCAGCCCCTAACGAGTCCGTTCAAAATTCAATCTACCCTTCGACAAAGAAGGGAAGCTACCACGTTGGAAATACTCGCCACCCTCGATACTACAGCTTAAACGATTTTCAGCTTAATAATCCCAGCTGCATGTATATTCATGGGTATCAACATTTAAAAAATTTTACAATTCTACGGTGGGTCAAACTATAAGAAAAGAAGAAAGTCAGCATATAAATAAATATAGAGATACTATACAGAAAAATGAGCTCCCTTTTGGCACTTTCCAAGATAATCCAAAGTTTGACATCGGCTCATAATGGATCAAATCGATCTAACACTAATCGTGTCCCAATTCAACATTCATCGATGCTGTGAATCCGACAATTCTGCACCTACCATAGACATCCTACTGCGCGTCAAGTATGCGGGAGAGTCAGAATCCCAGAGAAGAGTGCTCAGCATACATGCATTTATGTATATACCAACTTAGCCTATATACTGTCATAGTCTGGTAGGTACCAGATACGTTTCCGTCGCAAATTCTGACGACCCTTTACCAACAGTACGTCCTTTTCCTATTGTCACCTAAAATACAGAATCGTTATTCTCAAATTGGTACACGAGGATAAACAAAATCATAAAATATTCAAAGGCTTTAAAAAAATGTCCACAAGTAAATTCCCAGTAAGTTCGATTATCACTAACTCTTTTCATAGTCAAGTAGACAATATCAAATAATCACCCTATAACTTGACTATTACGTAAACAGCACGTGCCCATACTAACATCCCAACCTTTCATTACACATATAATTTCCCACCAAAGCAGATGCGTTATCAGGTCGCGCAATAATAAATCTTTTTATTCACAATGATTACAAGCATTTGTATACCTTAATACTTATAAGTACACGTACACGTAAGGCGCAAATCATCAGACGCATATTGAAGCCAAAATGCCGGTTCCTTTACCAAGGGTATGCGAACGTTAAGATTGCCTCGAGCGGCGCATTGTGTCCCACGTACCACGAAGTGCAAGCATTGTTTCCCGAGGCGGGGCAAGGTGCATCCATGTATGTACATACACGAGCGCATTGCCGCTCATTCATTCGGCGCATTCGTACCCAAAGAGCAAAAGAGCAGCGAAGCTGTTACAAAAGTATAAGGTAAGAAAGCGTGCGGCGAGGCAAAGAGTGAGAAGAAATGACCAACGGCAAAGGAACAAAGTCAAGAGAGCAAAAGAGTGCGGCCCTTTGTTATACACGATAGATCAGTTATTTCTGTGACAATCGCACAAGGATGCCGAACCGCCGCTCCATTGTTATCATTTATCTAATTATCGGGTATTCATGAGTCTAACTAACTATACGATCGTTGCTTCTTCGTTTATTCTATCGGGGCGTCGTCGCTTATCATTCTGAATCCACGTGCTAGGAATTGATTACTAGCTATACGAGATGGACTATACCTATATCTGCAGTGTAGTATCGTATGTATATTTTACGTACTGCGTCCCTGCATGTCTATTTACGTTTCATTGAAATTGTACGGCAGTACCTATGGTACTTAAAGGATATTGTACGGTCTCAATTAGTATGGATATACTGTGGACTTTAATTCAATTGTGTTATCGTCCGATCTATCAATCATTATCTTTATTCAACGTAGACAAAATGGCCAGTAATTGTAATCTTATATCTTTGAGCTGATACCGACTGAGCTGCATACTCACCCAGACTTTTAGCCCCTTTCACTCTGATCTTGAGATAAGGTTGCAGCAGGAAATTCAAGCGGTCGCGATGATCTGTCGCTGGGAATTGGATTTTTCTCGGTAAAGGTAACATCACACGTGCGGTCGTTGCGTGCATTCCTTTAGGTTGAATATAAGGTGTAGCATCGTAAATAATATAATTACTGTACGCTGCAATTTTATTTACTTTAGAACATGCGTTCCTGTCGAAAGGTAATATTTGCCGTGAAGAATATTAAAAACGCGCTTCAGTTCTATTACGAGTACATAGTCGGTTCATGATAGTTGTATGTGTTTTATTGACAGATCGGAAACAATGAAGTGTCGACCCACGCGTTGTTCTGCATACATTTTTTAACAAATTATTCACGTGCATGATTTTTTCACTGAAAATATATTTGATTTTTTATGGAAAACCACGTTTTGTTTGCAGAGAATTGCATTGTTCGTCAACTTAAAAAAAAAACATACTAAATTCCTGAACCGACCATAGGTATACATATAGAAGGAAAATATTCGGATAGAAATTAGTTTTTAGAACCAACTTCTACATGGCCATTGTATCGTGACAGTGTGTAAGTCTACAGAGGCTGGTAATGCTTTTTCCAAATTACTAAATGTATGTACATTGATCTTGCACTGCGAATCGCAATTAACGTAGAATCAAGGAACGTTTTAGAATTACCTACGCAGTATCGTCCTTATCAGAGCCATTATTTCCGGATTCGCGACATCCCTGTGTATCGTAGAATGAAAGGATATATAATACCTGCCTCCGTAATTTCGCTGATATTTTGCTTGAGTAGGCGATGCACGGTCAGAAACAGAGCGCACGACCACTTAACTTTGGCGGCACGTACAATGTAGCCCTAAGCCCTGATACGTACTCGGATCACGCATCTTCCAGTTTTTTTCCCTTGTTTTCTTTTCCTTTTTTATCACTCACTCTCTCTCCCTCTCACTGTGTCTATATTTTTTCTCTTATTCTTTCTGCCCGTTTCAAAATCATCCTCCGCAAATTTACAACGCAGGCACATGGCCGCTCCTTGTTCTGTCCGCAAGCATCGAGAGAGAGCTCCTGGATTTTGGAGCAACCTTAAATTACAACAGCTCCTATATAGCTTCGCCACGAATCTCCGGACACGGTGGACACGTATCCCCCACATGTCCCCACCCTTCGGACGATGACTTTCATGAGAGTTTTATTAACGGGCCGCAGAGCAACCTTACAAGAATTTAATAATACCCCGATACACGTTGCTTACGTAAGTCTGCGTTTTCGACGGTTTACGATATCAAAGAAATTATGTGGATGAACGCGATACGAATTTGGAATAGGTGAATTTAACAAATTCTCCGTGTTATGTAATCGGTAATGGAACGGGTATTATAACACTGAATACGAGGCTTGGGCTGCTGTAAAGTTTCTTACGTTGAGTTACTATTAGTTGCTGCTTGTTAATTCCAACTGAAAACTACTTAAAGAGAGTGTTTCGAAGCGAGGTACCAGAGTGGGAAATAAGCGGCTGATGAAGGACTGCCGAGAGAAAGTTCGACAGTGAAAAGCAAAAAGGACAAACTAAGGTACAGCAAGAACTGTCGAGTTTCACGAAGCACTGTGAGTACTTTCGTTGGTTTTCTCGCAGACGTCGCGTTAAGCATGAAGAATTGTGCATGGTTGGTTCACGTACTGTAATATGTACATATCGATATGTAATAGCTACAGGTATGTTACGTAACACGGAAAGATTAGTAGATGACAAAACGACAGAAATACGTGTTAATCGTCAGCGTACCGGATATGCCGTGTCAGGTGTGATGAATTTCCTGAGAATTAAGGAAACGCGCTCACAATGCTGCGATACGGTTCTGCTTATGTCTTATACAAACTAAAGATTAATTACGAAGGATTCGAATTGCAATTTTTACTTTCAACGAATGTCCATCTATTCCTTACATTCGTATTTGATGAAAATCGTTTGAAAAATGTCGAAAAGAAATGCTTCACTGAATGTACATTCTGCTATTATTGGCTTGAAATAAAACAATAAAAATCTCCGCATTACAGACCCGTGACGTGTTCATCGGGTATATAATGCTAAAATATTTACATTTTAACACTATGGGTTCGCAGTGGCTGTGAAAAAGGTTTTTAAATAATATACATACATGTCGCGCAATGCACCCTGGATGCTTTCTGCTTGTGTTAAAATGGGGAAAAGAAAGAACATATGAAAATCCACATCGCGGACCTATGCAAACGTCAGTTATTAAATTACAGGAATTTATTTACTATACAACAATTAACTTATACGTTTGTATTTTAAATTTTGTCAAGATTATCCCGAGGAATTTGAACTTTCGTTAAATAATAAAACAGTATTTTTGATATTTCCAAGATGATCCAAAAATAAAATGAAAGCTCTCTACGATCCGGGGGAACTAATAACAAATATGAATATGCAAAGGTATTTGACCCTTGCATTGCTAACGATCCTGTAAAAGATTGCCTAAAGAAAATGTACAACCCCTGTATAGACAGATAGTAATTTCAACGATTTCAAGATTCCACGAGTAGCAGGCAGAACAATGTCCTGATGTTAGCATCAATATTTATGTTACGGCAACGATACTGGGATACACTCGATACTGTACATTTGCATAACGTTTACGGAACAAGGCCGTATCGGCAGATACGTCACGATCGGCCCAAATTGGGAAGAAGATTTATGGAGGAACGTAGAGCACAACCTTACAGTCCTCGTACCATTGCGTTCAATCTATACATACCCCCCCACCCCCACCCCCTTTCAAGGCCACTTAATTCTAGATATATGTATATCTATTATATCATTTCGATACTATATTTTTTTTTAATGTTGCCCAAACCAAGTGTGAGTTTCGACTATGCGATGTAAACTATTTAAATCAGACACCCTATAGCACTTTTTTCTCTATTTAATAATTTCGAACATTGCATTATATTACGAAAGATTAAAGGCAATAAAAATATAATACTTTCTAAGCGCGACACTGTACTATTGAAATATGAAATATTAATGAAATACAATCCTCTTTCTAATCTACTTATTCTAATTCGATGGCTCTTTAGCTTGAAAGAGTAGTGTGTTACATACATGTGTTCACTAGCAAACATACAAAAGTATTATTGCTTACGAAACTTACATACGGCAAATATGAAAGTTTATAAGAGAACGTGTTGTAGTTAATTCTAGCATGTAAACCAAGTAAAATGAAATTAACAAATTTAATTTATTAGAAAAGCAGAAAAGGTAAAGAGCTGAATTAAGAATTCATGCTCACCCTGACTCATGACTCATGACATACGCTAATAATAAATATGCAGTATACACCACGCAATTAACACAGCCGTGTACCTGAAATCATGAAATAACATTTAGACACGTAGTTACGTTTAGTGACGTCATCATTAAAAATATTCAACTTTATTCATCATTCTACCATGTCGTCCCATAGGTAATGCGGTTTTTTCCAGTAGCGAACAAATAGCTGAAAATCGCATTACTTATGGGATGACCTAATGTATGTATTACCAATAAATATTTTCAAGAACAAATAACAGCGTATCTTCGCTCGATAGCTTCGTTAATAATTTATTTGCTTTTCAAGAAGCCAAGTATAAATGCGACATTTGCCAATCAATCACTAAATCGAGGATCGAATCAAGTAATGGAAGAAGTGCATAAAACGGTACTGTTCTAAAGATCTGCATCTCCAAGGCCAAAGAATGAGAATAAGAATATCAGATGAGCAGGTGGATGGGCGGTTAGATGGGTGGTAGATAAACCCCTCTCGTTCGACTGTCGGTTGATTATGCAAATCGTTCAGAAGGAGTATCTGCGGAAATACACTTAAGGCAGAGAAATACTACTGGAGTATTTGGTTCTTTCTTCCGGGCGTGGATTTGACTTCGGTGGTATCGGGGAAGCAATGTGTTTCAATCCAACATTCTAGACAGGAGCGCAAGGCTATAATGTGGTTTCAATATTTTATGCACCCCGCATGGGGAACCTGAGCCAGTCCAAGTCTGATCTACTTAGCTATCCGCTATTTCTAGATTCCTTACTGGTTTCTGCTATTCAGCCTGGGGCAATGATACACTGGTATCATTTTACTTGAGATTTCTTACCAACCGGTGAATTTTGCTTTGCTTTTATTTCTCCCTAAGTCTTTTTATGCTTACGGCATTTGAGCCAAATTCGAATAAAACGTCATTCGCGACGTATTTCATGTGGGTGACAGAGCGAAGAGGTATTTAAGCCTTTGATATTCGTGGTTGGTTTTTTTTAATTATGGCAGACTGTAATTATTAATTTAGTGAACAGCAATACATAAACAGGTAATGGTTTATGACGGTAAATATTTTAAAAAATTTATATGAGTACGAATTTTGATGTTTATAAATGGAATGCATTAGTAGAAACTGCAGATACAAGCTTCATATTCCTGGCCATTTATAAAAACTGGATTTTTTTGAAATAAATCCAATCAATGGTCTATTCAGTTTTTACGCAAATTCGAAAGGTAGTAAATGTAGTTGATTTATTGAAATATACGTAATATAAAACCAATCCACAATAATAGGATCGTTCGTTTCTTTATATTTATTTTAAATAATTTATTGTAATAGTGTTAAACTATTATAACTGATCATCACGCGAATCGTACGGTGATCAAACTATAGGTTATGTGTGACCAAAGGAACCCGAATCACGGAAGGGTACATGTATTAATGTATGATTAATGTACATACACTTTACCATACATGTACTATTAAAGTGCTGCCTGTCAGATTGACAAGCAAAAATGTACGACACAACTCGACGACTTATTTTTATAGGCCCAACCATTCAATGGACACGCACATATTTATAAATGTCA
Source organism: Calameuta pallipes (assembly GCA_030142375.1). NCBI lineage: Eukaryota > Metazoa > Arthropoda > Insecta > Hymenoptera > Cephidae > Calameuta > Calameuta pallipes. Next base: position 300,479 of record JARQSW010000292.1, read on the forward strand.
TCTTTTATCTAGAAGATAGTATAATTGTATATCAAAATAAAAATAACTGTCATTTTTACGAAATGTTGCTAAAGTGTGTTCGACGTTTTATGAAACTCATTGATATATACTATTTTATAAATATAGTATTCGCGTTTACATTCAATGACGTATCTCCAGCATATTTTGATTCGCTGGAATACACTAAAAGTAAAATACACTAAATAGTAACTGAGAAGTTACTTTATAGTACTACGTCACCTTTTCCAATAATAGATAATGCATTGATAATTGGAATGCTGATAGCTAGTGGACTGTTATCATATATCTGTAAAAACAAACAGCATTTCCGTTAATAATAATTATCGATATCACGCAAATACATTTATATTGATAATCAACATACCGAACTGAAAAGTAATCAATGTTCACATCGATCCATAATTATTCACAAGCAATTAGTAACGTTTAACTTTCAGCCCATGACAATTTGTTACGCGTGTTTACACGCATCCAGTAGCAAACGTTGCATTTTATAATTTCCGAAAATCCACGCTTTTAACATGCACAAAAATGTTAAAACTGTTTCAGATACTTTCGAATAATAATATACCCATGAAAATGTCGCACGGAATAAAATGCTCTGAGAGTGTCAGCGATATCCATCAAAGTACATTGTGACAAAAAATGGAAATAAAGTTTATCGTGTTTGCGAAAATGTACTTTTAGATTGTCAGATAATATGGTTCGGAAAGGATCCCATAAGACTGTATCTGAATAAATGCAGCTGTCAAAACTATCTGACAGTAAACTCCAGCATTTCTACTTTGCCAATAACTTCTAACTGTTTGTTCTGACGTCACAAAATTATGGATACTTTTTCCAACTGACATATATATCTTCATAAACATAGTAATACCTGCACAATTTAAAACTTGAAATAGAATACTCTTGAAATCAGCCAATTTCATTAATTCAATCAGACTCTTGAACTTCAACAGGAAACTTGAATTTAACGAGGACTGCTCAAACCGTATACTGTGCATATAGCCTTCATAGCTAATCGAAACAGCAGAGAGACCATATAGTAAACCCATGAGCCAAATGTGAGGGGACTCTTTTGCATTGAAAACCGAAAGACAGATGGCCCCCTAAAATTAATTTTCCTCGTGGACGGACTATACGTGGATCAATCACATAACGGACAATGCCGATAGACATAGCTTGTTTAGTTAAAATCCAAATACTATATTAAAATTAATTTTGTTTAATTTAGGAATGCTCACGCGATTTTTTTATTCATTTTAAAGGTATTGATTTGGGGTTATTCATCTCGAATATGTCACGTGTCCACTTCCAGGTTAACAGCCCCATCAATCTTACTGCATTATAAGTGCACTCGAAATGATATAATAACGATAACGTTTAATTGCAGTTACATTTGTATGATCATATAGTACAGTTGTTACAGTATACTTGAATTGAATTCATTACAAGTTATCGTGTATGTCATTTTCAACTATAACCATGTTGTCACAGTAAACGCAAATGATCATACGCTACGTAATAATACCTCTTTGAACATTTGACATTGTATTAAATATATACGAAATTACTATGCATATATATTAAGCTTAATGCATAACTGTAACAATGCACGTATTCGTCCTACGTCACTACGCTATAGGAGTAACTGAGCTTACGATATAATATGGCTAATTGTAAGTGAGATAAAAATATTCTTAACAACCATAATCATTTTTAGTATTCAAATACCATGGAACACGCAACGTAACTATATACAGTGAAATTGTAAATTATTGAATCGAATGTTAATTCATTCGTGTGTAATCAATTGCTTGCTCGAATAAAATAAATATCTGGCCAAACTGATTTATCTTTAGGCGGTTCAGATTAGAACAGGCGATATTATCTTAAGCATTTAGCATTGCAAAATATGAATTAGAAATTATACTTTTAGATTGTCATATAATATGGATTAGAAAGGATCCCCTAAGACTGTATTTGATTAAGTGCAGCCGTCACAACTATCTACTACGAAACGTAAAAACCGAAAGTGCTGAACGCATTGTGTAATTTTTACACAAGTTATATAAAAACAATGTAGTGTTAACAATGCAAGAACTCAGTTTGTTGGACTTAAGGATAATACAATAATTGTGGGTTACGTAACTCTAGAAATTTTGCACAAGTATTCTTTTATCCTTATACAAATTCCGCAACAGACAATTTAACTCTGCGATTGTAATACTTGAAAAGCAAATGCATTTTGCCGGGAATATCTTGAACTTTGACCGCAAAAAGTTATAACGTCGAAATTCACTGGTTCCCTGTAACAGCCACCATCTTTAGAAACGTCCACGTCGTAGCCATTCGTAATGTATAAAGTAGTCAACAATGTCGTGGAGCGGATGGCATTTGCTACCACGGGAACGATCTTGCAAGTTAAGAAGAAGAAACATGCCTACTACCTTGGGATAGAAGCGAGAACTTTGCCAAAGTTTCTTTACCCGCGAAACGAGAAAATCTTTAGCGTTTTTGTGACCCGTTGATCTCATGGAATTACCACTGCCTACCACAGGTAGGTGTATTGCTGGTGCTAAAAGCGCTGCCGATTCTCTTGGAAAGTTACGCAGCCCTTCGAAAACATCTTTGGGGTTTAACTTACATATACGATTCGTCGTAGATTAAGATATTGAATATAAAATTGCAACGAACACAGAAATAAATTGAACCGTGTATTTTGTTACGTCTATATATGCTTCGTTCAAATCTGCATAACACGTTCTTCGTTATTTCTTTGAAAATGTCTTGCACACACTACTAAAACATAAACCCTCAGCGCATAAAATAGTATGGCCGTTACTTGTATTACCTGACTCATAAGACGTCGTAAACAACAGAATAAAGTTCAGATGGAAACAACATTATTACACTACAAATATAAGGAGTGTCATTTAATAACATACATGTTAGAGTGTTATTTGAACACACTTCAACGGTATTGGATTAACGTGGTCCAATACGTAAAGTTTAATAATAATTATACTCAAGTATCCATTTAATGCAATACCTTTAACATGTGTTCAAACAACACAATTAGATTTGCAGTGTGACAATAGTTACAAAATAACATTGGACTCAAAAATTGTCACTTCTTTGAATTGTCGAATCATATTTCACATTCAAATCATTAACGCGTATTGTCTTATGACAAAATAAACTCTCTGAAACACGATCATTCTAGATCCTTATATATCTAAATAAATCTACAGAAAATGTGTAATAACAAAATTGTTCGCTCTAAACGTAGTTGTTAAAAGAAACCTTGTACAACCTTTTACTAAAGACAAATAATCCCCAAGCTGAGTCTCCGGCGAGCAGCAATATTATAGTAAAAATATTGATAAATAAAAAAACGTAATTGTTAGAATAACCTAGGATAAGGATATAACAGCGTATAATCAGTATCAGGGTTACAATCGTAGGGTGAATTGGAGGTAGGACTTTATATGATGAGTGTATCCCTAATATAGGTTCTGGTAAGGGTAACGCGTCTAGGGAATGATTCATTACTCTGACATGTCCGTGTCTGTCTCCACTCCACTCTTAGTTCTTCTAACTCTCTTGGCTCTCTTGGCTCTCCTACCTTTTCCACCTCGTTCAGATTCAGCATTACCTTGGATCTAGCTGGTACTACCTTCGACCTACATGGTTATAGCCAACCTGCAGGCACGTACATATATCTCATAGTCTCACTTACCGTACTTCCTCTTCGTCTTCATCCCGCTTTAGCAGCCACGCTGGAATCCCTGGCCTAGTTGAACTAGCTCGACTCGCTTCAACTCGCCTCAACTCGCCTCAACTCACCAAGGACCGAAGACCATCGTCTAAGTAATAGGAAATAAATTGCAATAGGGTCTCTTCTTTATTTTGCTACCCGTATGCGCTATCTCCAGACACGTCTTGGAGCTGCAGCACCCGATTTACTATACTTCCAACGAATTAACGTTAATACTGCCATTCGCAGATTCAGCCTGACATTTACTCGCGCGCCTTTATAATTTTTGTGTTCTTATTTCTTCTTCAGGATACTAGGGACGTTTACCGGATAAAGCGAGACTCTCATTTCCGGAAACATGCTGCGAGCTGGGTTAACCCCAGGAGCGGACTTGGAGGTGGAATTGGATGTGGAAGTAGAAATGCTTCGAGTGGATCGTGGAGTTCATTGAATATCGAAGGCGCTACGTGCACCCACGTTTATATATCTATTGTCATCCTATTGTCTGGAGAACAATAAACCAGAATGCCTTTCCAGTTGTTTTTGGACTGATCGGTTTCGCGCTTATGAAGGAATAAGAAGAAGCAGCGGTAAAGAACTTTCTTTCGGCTTTGTATGCCATTGAGTGTTTATTTACTTCCTGCCAACTTGCTAGTATACTATTGCTCGTACGTACATACATATATACTGGCAGCGTCTGATTTACGTGGAAGAATGAACTACCAATAATCATTAGGAACATTAATCTGAGAGCTAGTACAGAACTGGTATCTACTTTGTTAACGGGATCTTGAGAAGATCGAGCCTTCTTGCTGATTTGATGTTGCATGATAACACACTACAAGGATTGAATCGATTGAAGGAATTTTCACGGAATCATTCATTACTGCATTGCCCTGGTCTTCCTCAATGCTGATCAAGTATTTTCAAAGCGTTTTTCGCGAAAATGCATTTGACGGCTAAGATGATACTAACAGTATTGGGGTCGTACCGAGTTTGGATAAAATTGGATAGTCCCAATTTAATCGACCCTTTCGTACCTGAAAATGGGGAATACTTAGTGCCGTGGATACCTTAGTGTCGCTAATGGACGATCGTATTCTAAGATAATTCATGCAAATCCCTTCGAGAGGCTATTGAAAGTCAATTACCTATTCAGGGGAAGCCGACATCTATTCTCTTGTAAAATAGATAGTTGACAGACTTTTTTTCTTAAGACCGTGAAAACTTTAGTATCTACATGAAACATTGAATGGGGAATGTACTAAAAATTAAAGATATGAGTTTGGATTGTTATTCCGTTTGATACAATTTGATCAGTGAGAAATTAACTAAAACAAAATGAAAATTGTAAAAATTTACCTTTATTTTTATTCGATATTAATTATCAATACTGGACGTATCTATTGATCGCGTGCATGCTGCAACGAAATAGCATACGTGTAAAATTTTTAGAAAATCATAGATAATCGTCTCTTCTTTCTCGCAACGATTAATTCAGTATTTAAACATAAATATTTATCGGTACCACTTCCTTGTAAAAAATGGCCCATAAATATTTTCCAAGAAGCGTGTCGTGTTCTTGGCAATTGCTCCTTCAAGGAGAAGAAGTATAATATTTTTGACGTTCCACGTACTCACTCATGCTTCGTGCCTTCAGTTTAGGAAGGTGGAAGGTAGAAGGTGGACGTGGAAGACTGGCTGGTCTCGACGTGGATAACGGGGTCACTGGACAAAGGCTGCCGCTATAGCCCAGAGTCTTGTTACATGCTCTCCACCGTGTCCGGCTATGAGCTGTTCATGGTGCCGTTGCAAAATTTTAATAAGCAACTTTATTGAGCTTCCAATATGGTCGCCTTTTGCTACGTACTATTCCATCGGACAAAAGTTCGCGAAAAATAGGTCACACTTTCCCGATGAAAGGTAAAAGGCATAAAAAAGAATTATCAAAGACCCGTCGGACTTTTCCACGTTTCTCTCGAAAATATTACATTTCAACGAATGATGTTTACTTTAAAAAAAAATCTCCTACTTTCTGCCTCTCCGTGACGTTTCTACATTTATCCCGGATACACGTGAATTATTTATAAATAAACAACTCGAGACGCAAAATAGAAATTTTTTGCTTTAACTCTAAGCCCATAAATCATTCGAGTCCACCATTAATCCCTACGAACTATAATATGGTATATAACTGTACCTATACAAATCCGTAGCTCTATTGATTATCATTAAAGATTACGTTTTAATATAACAAAATCACTCGAACGATTTATCTCAAGGTATAAGACTTGGACAAATTGAACTCATCTTCTAATATTTATTGCAAATGTATCGAACTCATGAGTATTATTCAATAAACGAACAGTAACGCCTAAGGCTTCTCACACCGGCCTGGCCAGCTTGAACTCCGGAGGTTCGTTCAGTCGAATCGTAGTTTGTAGGGAGGCAGTCGAAAGCACGCACGGACATAGCAGCAAGCCGGCTGTTTCAGATGCTGAATACCCGCTAGGCGTATTGAACCTGGCTGTCCGCCAAGCTGCTCTATTCCACCGAACCAAACTCCCTTGATACATATTTGTATCAGCTATTCCCTGCAACCTTGCAGCCCTTCAGCCCGTTCCCTATTCTCTATCTTTCTCCAGCCATTTCTCTCTCTCTCTCTCTCTCTCTCCCCCTCTCTCCCCCTCTCTCTATCTCTCGTTCTCCCTTTAGAGTCTCAGTCTCTCTTCAGCAATTCCAGTTAGAATCCACACAAAAGCCATACGTCCAACCTGAGCCTGCAGGATACCTATTTCCTGTGGAATACGATGCAGCCACGTACGGTACTTCACTCGGCTGGTCTACCTGCTATGCTATTTTGACCATTTTTCACGTTTTCACATTTTCACATACTCCCACGATCCTAGGCCAAGAATTTTCGCCGTGGGCTACGTTACCCTTCCTAGTGACATTATCGTATCACGATACATTTGCTAGAAATATGGCCACGTCGATAACTAGGTACAAGCTGAGAGATGTTCCTCTACCTACTACGTATATACGTGTATGTATGTATATGATAAATATATATAATCTTTCAGTATCCTTCTTGATCCCAACGTGTTTTTCGATGTATATATGTTTTATTGATATTGCACTTTAAAGTGGATACACCGATAAGAAAACTTATTTATCGACAGGAAACCCGCATCGAATTTTATTGCAAGGACGTACTACGATCTCCCGTAGAAGGATTTGCTTTGGAAATTCGTGCTATCCTATAATAAACCTAACCTCGCGATATTTAATGTCTAATACTTTTGTTGAACGTTGTGGAAACAAGAAACGATTTATTATCCAGATATAGTTCAATATCGTTAACGACTCCGGCACACTCTTAGAAATTCTTCTTATGGATTTCTATACTTTTTATACATTTCCAATGTAGCTTTCGGCCATGCAACTTCATGCACGACTTATCTTGCAGTTCGGTTATACGCTGTGCTACGTATTACATTGATAGGACGGTCACACCTGCCTATCCTGAGGCTAAATATTCCAGAAGAGAATCCTGAAGATCCTCAACCTCCCACGCTACTAGAAGTCTCAGCTGCTGTTCTTTCGTAGATCGATATTCTGAATATCGTTATAAACGAGTAACTGGCTAGAGAATTAATAATCATTCACAGCGAGCGAATTCTAAATACGATTATTCTTGGCTCAAGAAGAGAAGTATAAAAAAAAATACAAATAACAATAAATCATAAAAGAGTACTACGGAGTAAGAAAAAGTGGCTCCGACTACGTTGATCTGTCTTCTGGGCAAATTTCGTAAGGATGGGTATAAGCACTGGGCAAATCGGCATACGATCGCAAATGGTCGCCGGTTACCTGTCCAAAATCACACGTCTTGCCACGATTGGCCATTGCCGCAGGATAAATCTGCATGCTGCGTAGCGTCTTCTCTTGTGCACCGGTCGAAAGTAATTGTCGGCATCTGCCAACCGACATTTGCCTGACGCGCAAAATATCCTGCTCCCTCAGGAGTGCTGTGGCATCGCAAAACCTCAAGATCGGGACGTCCGATAGCAGAGGAAGACGTCGGATAAGTATAGGGGCGGACATAATCGATGAGATACACAATTGATTTATTGTCACCTCGTGTAACGCATTGTTATGCAAACCATATGCGTGCTGGGAGGATTGGCTGCTTATTCTCTCTTCGACTACTCGCACTATCGTTCTTGTAACCTTTTTCCTATACATATAATATACCCATATACCGTCTACACAGATATATGTGCCCGTGTTCCTTTCTCGTTCGGCTCTTCGAAACCCGAAGCACGTTGGTTGGGAAGGCGCGAGAAATATTTTCCCAACTACTTTACTCCTGCACACTTTGCGACGTGCATCCGTGCCGAGATCGTTCGTTCCTTTACTTCCCTTCGGAAAGTTCACCGAGCTAAACCATCCCAAACACACAGCGTTCTGTGTCGCCGGTCGCATAATTTCGGCAAAAATAGATCCATCGACTTACAACCAATATATTTGTAACGGCCGTATATATTGCGTCTCGTAAACAGCGTTCAAGGTATACGTCATTAAAGAAGAGTTCCCGTAAGGTAATAAGGGATAGATACGATTTCCTGGATATCGTTAAGACTGTAACGATCGAGGACTGAATCGATTGATATTGCTTCGAGAACTGTAGCTACCTCGAAGGCAGGTTAAACCTACCGAAATCCTGTGGCGGCACGGTGTATACTGGATATATTGCTGCACGTTGTGGTATCCATAGAGAATTGCATGTTTCCATGTAAAACGAAATATATATTGCAGGACAGTCGCAATGCTCAATTTGAATAATCGTAAGATATACAAACATATTACGATCACCAGTTACCGAGTTCGTATAATTGCTCAGTTTTATGTATAGAAGTTCTTGATAATAAAGTACTTGGACATTTGTGTATATTTATTTAAAATACTAGTGTAGAAATTAATTAATATAATCCCGAAAAAGTTTTTCTCAATATTAATATCTTTTTATATCTTAATAAATAACTATTCTTTAGTTAGGTCTGATCATGAAACAGTCCGTTTTGTGAAGTATGAATTCCTAATCGACGGCTGTATCAAATATAGTTACTATTTCTGTCTTTAATCAAATTTTAATAATTATTTATGTAATATAAAAAACAAATAATATTTTATATCAGTTTCTGCTTCTGTAAGCTATTTTAATTTTTTTTTTCGTGGAAATATCCGCTCGATCTGATTATGTATGTCACTACTCAGTGTAATTTTCTATGGTAAAATCGATAAAAAGTAGTGGACATTGGTATGCTTGTCAATTAACGACAAACAATCGGCCTCTGGTCATTGCAGGTTAAATTGCTTGAAAGGTATTGGTAGTATACTCGCTGGGCAGTCCGTCATTATACGCAATAACGGGTAAAGTCGATGCCGCCTAAGGATACGAAGTTCCGTGGGAACCCTACCCGCTTACATACGAAGCAAAAGATGCTTAAACGATTCGCGCGGGTGTGTTTTAAGGATTTTGAAAATCCAACTATAAACTGAAAGTATCCCGTACACTCTATATATGTATACCACGTATGCTGCATGCGTCAATTTTAATTAGATTAAATCACGTCAAAAAAATCTAACAAATACAGTTCGTTTAGCGTTAAGAGTAAAGTTCGAAAGTAACCATACCATAGTATTTCATGATTGGCTAATTTTGAAAATTACTCAAAAAAATTATATTGATATGCATAAGAAAAAGTTATCGAGGATAACGATAATGTTATATCTATACAGTTTTCAGTAAGTTTTCGCTCTGCGAAAACTATATTGGTAAAAATGAAGCGGGTGACGAAACAAATATTTTTTTTCACGTAAAATCGAAACGTCTATAGGACGTAACGTAACACATAAAAGGAGAAATCGAAGAACCTATATCAATTAAGTTAAAGCGAATAGGATTGTCGATAACTGGTGAGAAATGTTCCAAAGAATTGTTACGACACGAATTTTTAAACGATTGGAAATTTATTCGACCTACGCACTCTCATTGTGTACGACACCGAAACCAATGGAATTTTATGCTTTCCTAGAATTCCATATTTGTGTAGGTTCGTTACGCGCCCACGCGAAACTAATAGATTTCATAAAATATACCATTCGCCTATTTATTTAACGATCGTAAACCAGTCGTCATCAAAGTGTTGATCGTTAGTAACAGTATGATGACGTCACGAAATTCATCGATCATTGAATATATATTTATTAAAATATTACGTATGTGTTAGCAACATATCTTAAAAATTCCAATGTTCGACCAATATCCAACCTTAAGTTTTCACGATAATTTACAAAAACGTCGCTTTCCAGATTATTCAATTTAAAAAATGTAAGTTGGTACTATATAGGCTAGCCTATAGTTATGTCTATTTTCAATAACGTCATAATGATGGAAATAAAGCTGGTCGTTATAACCTTTTACTGCTGGCTTCTAAAACGTACTTTGGGACTAGGATGCACAGTTTATGCTCGCAGTCAGTGTCGTAAACTGAATAATGCTCCGAGCGCGATAGAGAGAGAATATGGTTAATATTTCGTACAATTTTATATGAAATTATCAGACGATATCGTTTGCAATATACGTACATATGTTATAATGCTAGTGCGTAGTTATTCGCGTCAATCAAGTTTCATTCTCTAACTGCGAATCGTACTCTGAACTATGCAGCCCTTAGGATTCCTGGGATTAACGAAATAACGTGTTTTTATTATTTTACGTATTAGCATGATAATTTACCTATACGAGTTCTATTCTAGATAAATCAAAGTAAATCACTTTTCACTGTGAACGAGGCTGTAATATATGGAGCAACAAATATTATACGGTTGTACTGATAAGGAGGTGAAGATATCAAATTAATTTGCAATGAGACGTCGTTATTCGTATTCATAGAGAATTTCGAAAATAAATAATCAAATTGATCGAGGGATAAAAATTCATGTATTCACAAGTAGTATGAGTACAGAGCAATTTACTTAGAAATGCAATAGTGCTGTATGCTATAAAAGAAAATAGTGTCGTGATGAGACAGAGGTCTTAAAAATTTATCAAGATCGTAAAAGGAGGGTGTAATAAAACGTGATATTAAAAACGCATAATTTTCTAGGGTGACTTGCCGATGCTCAGAATTCATACATGCGTATCAAAGAAACTCTTAGGTGGCGGGCACATGTTATATTGTGAAATTTTAACAAGGAAATTTTATTTGACCTGACTCGAAATTATGCAGGAATAATGAGGCGCGTATATTATAGTGCTATATTATTTTGCTTTGGGTGATATTTTATGTGTGATATTTTACATTTGAATGATAACAAAACTGTCTACAGAAATCCCAGTGGTATAAACCGGATCCATACTCTAAGAAGTATATAGGAAAGATAATTGCATAAAAACGTATCGCATAGAGATGAAATAATTTTTTGTTTCAATGAGAGAAAGTAGAAAGAGGAAAAATTACAGATTAATTTGGACGATACTTTAGCGAGATACCTTATTTACAGTCTGGGCTATTTATTCAACGCGTTACCCGCATACATAAGTACAAGGATGCTTATGGTACGGGGTGGCTCGTAAATTTACAGCAGTGGCGAAGGAAGCAGGGGATGACGGCGATGGAAAGTAAAATACGCAACACTAGGGGGTGTTTCTGAGGCTCCTTCCTAGCCTTCGTCTCGTCCGGAACTTAAGCCAGGGATTCCCAATCCTCCGACTCACCAAGCTTTGTGGGATCACCCTTCCTAAGATGGATCTCTGAGGCTCGGTCGAGCGACTTGGTTGGCGTCTATCCACTTTATTGAGATCAATGCTTATTGAAAACGCCCTTTTCTCTCTCTCTCTCTCTCTCTCTCTCTCTCTCTCTCCCGCTCTCTCTCTCTCTCTCACTCACTCTCTTCCTCTCTTTCATAGCTCTCGCGCGTGCGACTCGTTCAGTAACCACGTTCAAATGCGCCCTCATCACACCTCTGCACGAGGAATCCAAAGGAAATACGCCCTTATAATTAAACCGCTTTGTGGCCTCCGTCCGGAACTGGAGCGACTCTGAGATTTTCGAATGGCTATGCGAAATTGAACTCATCAATAAGTTTTAGATTGGTTATTGATCACTCCTTATCTACCGAAAGAAAGACGGATTTAGGGACGAGTGTTCCCCTTTTGAAATCGTTGCTATGGAAACTTTTCATTAAAAATATTTTATGTTTTCTTTATATCATTGTAATGGTGCAATTACGAAAACGTGATTTATATTATACTTTAAATATTGTACATATCGATAGCGCAATATTATTTTACGTATATAAAATTTCATATACTTTCTATTAATCTTGTATCACTAATTTTTAACAATGTACGCAAAATCCTCGAAAATATTACTTTAATATCATTCTTTTTCCTTTTTACATTTTATACATTGCCTCGTCGTGACGTCACGGCTCTTTGGCAAACTTTGAGGCTTACCCGCCGGCATTTACTTTATAGGAAACGCGATAACCACCACTTGGGCGATGAAAGGAGAAACCGTTTGCACAAGACGCAATTTTCATTCTGTTTGTTTTTAACTATTTTTCTTTATTTTATTATCTTATTCATACCCATGCACATGTCATATTTAAATAAATTAATTACTCATTTTCGAATTAAGTAAAACAAAGATATGTGTATATTATTCGGTTATATATTTTATTAATACTTTACTCAAATTTTTACATCTTTTTATCTACATTCACACAAGAGGATCGCAAGAGCCTGAATTTGCTTGGCTTCAAAGCCAAATGAAAATATCATAAGGCTCTTTGGTCAATATGTTCTCTATAGATTGAGGTCGTAGGTGCGCAAATGTAATAACCATGAAAAGGGAAACTCGAAGACGCAACGAAAGGGGGTAGAAAAGTTCCAAAAAATAATTACGAAAATTCATATTTCGACGATGTAAGAACAAAAAACATTACTCTCAGAATTACTGCTTGCATATATTTACTTACTGTCAACAATTTTCATGACCGTGATATAAGCAAATGTATATACAATTTCCAAATCCTGTTGACAACCATAATTGCAATTTCCCATATATCTAAACAATTTAATTCTAATTGACTAATTACCGTGAACTAAGCACGATCTGATATAACGTCAAAATTGACTACATAAGGATAATATTAGTACCACAAACACAACTGTTTCAACTCAAATTCTACATTAGCTGGCTGCACTAAGATATACCTATATAATATATTTAAATCTAATTGTAAGTAAAATTAGTTAGTGCAACACAAACATGTATTCAAGAGTCAAGAAGTTCAACTGTCATTATACGAAACATTTATCCACCTCATAAAATGTCAGAAACAAATAAAAATATTGTAGATCGATTTCGCCAATTCCTCCTATTCATATGGTACTCATGCATATGTAAATTGACGTTAAAATCAGGACCATTGACATCAATAAAAAATTTTTTCTCAATGCTTAGAAAGACAGCAAAACGTTCAAAAATGCTGGGCACATAGGAAAAGGCTTTCTCCCATCCGCTTTTCCTTTTTATTTTCTCATCGTCTCTCTCGCTTCTTCTCACGTGCTTTTCTCTTTATCTGGCTATCTCTATATCATTCTGTTTCTGCCTCTTTCCTCTCTCGCTGATTCCACCCAGCGAAATCTCGGTATCATAATAAAGGTCCCTGGACTCATGGCGAAGCATTCGTCTTCCTGCCGTTTCCACTCGTCCGAAATCAGAGCTCATGCATTATACGACCTTTCTATTTTATTCGCCAACTTAGCGTTAACGCCGATAACCTCAATTTTCGTATGCAAGAAGTTATCACAGAGAGCTGGGCAAAAAATTGGCCGAACTAGACAGTGCATTTCTTAAATAAATGCGATCAACGTCTATACTATATCAAAGTCCTACGATTCATATATGTATTTTCTAAAATAATATAACGTCCGAAAATTGAATTTTACTACCTAAATTTGTAATAATACGATAGTTATAAGATTACGTTATATTTATACCGCATAATCCATATGATGTTCTATTTTCAATTTATCATTTTTGTAATATACCTACATATGGAGCATAATTTCTGAATTTAAAAAATCACAAAAGAGAACCGCAAACGCTCTGCTCTAAAGTTTAGCGACGTGAATGCATTAGCAGATGATCGTGCGTCCCTGCTTATAATATTAACTACGATTACAGTAGTATTTATCGTTCTCTCAAAAATCACTGTATAAATTATTATCGATTCTGTTACAGCCGTATAAACGTAATATGAGCGACCGCCAGTTTACGGTTACGCAAGTGATAAAAATAGTTACACCGGCGGGTGCAACTTTTCATTACGAATGAAAACCTACACTTCTCATTCACTTTCGCGGCCGTCGGCGCCACATAAGCACAACGAGGTTGCACAGTTGCACGCAATAGCATTCAAGGTGAATACACACGAGTTTCGCACTGACGTCGCTGGCATTTTATTTCTTTAATACTTCAACATCATTTTTTGTTTGCGCCAACAAAACGTTCCCATAAGTTACGGGAAGTGTACCTGTCATGTGTGTCTTTCGAATTTTCATGTTTCGCAAAAAAAAAAAAACAGGTACTTACGACGCGAAGCACTCGTTTTTAGATGGATAAAAACACAACGAGAAAAGAGTAGACTTTTCCGTACGACCCAAGTCAACAAAGAGTTAAAATATTTCCTTTCACTTTCATTAGACTGGTAAATCTCTTTTGCCAACAAGCTTGATATTTATTTTATTTTTCACCAAAAGCCAGTGAACAAATTCATATCTACTTTCTCGATTTTAAAAATCATTTGTTTTTTCTTTCACGCTCCTACTCATTTCGCCTCGACCAAACATTCTTAAATTTCTAGCACCATCTCATACGTTAACTATGACATTTATAGTTGGCATTCCCGTTTCGGTCAATTTGAAAAGCTTTATAAATCTCGCTACTCGATACGCAGAAAGCATGTCCATGTATTTTATAGGTTGTCGGTTCCTGTACGTCCCACGGCTCTCGATGTTTATTTTTAATTCTCTCTTCTATCTTGCTCCTTTTTTATTTGTCCCGGGAAACACATTTATTTATTCGCATCGCATAGCTCCTCGCTTCGTAAACATGTGGGGTGCGAGACAAACATTGAAGTCGCATTAATGCGACAAGAGCAAGCACAAAGTACCAAAGAAAGATTACAAGACCGAGTGGCTTTGACAGTTCGAGTATTTCGGATGAAATGGGAAACGTGAAATCCCCGTAATATGGCAATCCATTCAATGAGTTTTATATCTTGGAGATTGAGGCTCGAATGTCAAATGGCAAGACTACCACGTAAAAAATATTTATTTTCATTTTCGTATTTTGCATAATGCTAAAACAATATTAGACTTATTTTCAGATTTTTTCTAAATCTTTCAATGCAAATACTTTCTGGCTGTACCTATTTATATTCGTTTTACAAAAAATATAATTTGATACTTTTTATTTGACAAGCTCTTTACATTTAATAAACCATGTTACAGTATAACGTTGCTGATCCTGTACTAAAATTGTCGAGCCTCTTGCAAATTTTTTTGTAAATAGAAATACAAGACAATTATTATCATGACCAAAAAGCACGATACAGTTCACTTTTATTGTGCTCATTGGAAACGTTACGTTTATTTGATCAATCGTAATATTCTTTTCCAAGATTCAACAAAACGCGAGTTTTGTTTAAAGCAGATATAATATTACTTTAAATTTGAATTTTTAATTACTATAAAATTAATTGATTGGAACTTCGAATTAGATAATTCATAAGTATACTTAGACCAATCAATGGCACACCTTGATAAAAGGTGCTATATATATATTCAATATCCATCTTTAATATTTCAAATTAATAAAGATAACATTTATTTTTTAAAAATGCGTTTATCCCGTCAGATGAATTTTACCATGGCAAAGATAGATTCAAGCAGCACGACCTCTTTGTCAAGAACGATCATATCAGTTACTTTCCCGAAATTAAATTCTATCTGAATTAATTTCATGTAACACAATTAATATTCTCTACGTGTTTCTCGAAATCCATAAACATGAAAACACATTTTAAAAAAAAGTGCATACAATAAACAGCATAGAATAAACAGAAACAGATAATCCAATATCGATAATTCCATAAATAAAATTTCGATAACAAAACAAGCATAATAAAAACACTAAAATAACCATTCCATCAAACAAATCTGCTCGCGTGAAAAATCTTATAAACAATTGTTAAAATAAAAGGCCGTTCGCCGCTTCTTCAAAATGATAAATTTTAATTCCAGAGAAACTAATAGCTTATCAGCTTAATGAGCGATAAACAACAGGTACACAATCTTCGCACGATAGATATGCATCTCGTGCGAGGATGCCGGAATTAGCATGTCTCGTGTTAGCAGCACGTTCCTCATTGTCGGTAATGACCTCCGTGTCGAAAGCGTGCGAAGTAATACAAACGTAGTCGCACGCCCACCGGATCGATTGTTGCACTTGGATTCTATGCTACGTACTAGCCAATCAAGGAATATCCAGTGCAGAATCCACCGTGTATCTACCTATCGTCGAAAAGCGTGCTAACGTGAGAGTGCAATTGGTAAGAGCGCTTATTTAATTAATAGAAGGTCGGTGTGCATGATTTACCTGGGGCTCATGGCAATAACCTTACATCACACGCACGCGTTACCGAACTACGTAGTAGGTAGTCTACGTATACATATAAGCATGCACGTATATGCATTATTCACGCGTGATACATCGCGTGTCGAGTGGACGCGGTAAAATGCCTGGTAAAAGATTCCAACCATATTCATCCTCGTAACGCGCCTCTTGGGACGTCAACACTGCTTGTCAGTGTAATAATTGCCTTGTACGACTAATCGTTAGAATCCATCGTGTCTGATATCTACTTCACTTTTTTAAGTTACCCAGTTCGGTGGAAAGACAAGCTGCTTATTGTCTCGTTGACTTTTTCTTTTCATGGATAAAATACCTATAAGAAAATACAGATGCTAGCATTGCCTCGTGGTATTATTGTGGATTCCTTAGAGGAATGACGACGTTATAAAGACATTTTATTCCGCGAGAACTTGAAGAGAAGATCGGGGAATGGATTATTGAGAATGGTATATGCTTGTGGATAAAGTTAGGGAAATGAAGGGGCTTTAAAATAAAACAAGTCTAGCGGTAACGATACAATTGAGAATTCAAAGATAGAAAAGTGAAAAGTTGCGATATAAAAAAATACAAACAATTTATTACAATGCTGGTTAATATTTCTTCTTTTTAACGCGCGTGTATCTCAGATAAATATTCGCAATTCCTCAAAGCATTATTAGCACTTTTAACAGAATATTGAAATACCAGTAAAGGAAGTAATTGAAAATTCTTCAGATAATCTACGGTATTAATATTAGACAGTACCCCGAAAATTTTACTTTAAAAATTACCTAATGAGACCTTAAACATCGCAAAGGACTCTGAAGTCTCATAAAATGTATGTAAAAAAAAATTAACGTAGTATGCACACACGCGTGACGATTTTATCTCGCGTAATAAAGTCCGTAAATTTTTAACACATAACCCAAGCACATATATAGTAGCATGACGATGCCGGCAGTGGTCTTAATGAAGCAAACATGGAATTGCATAAATAAACAGGCAGCACGGTCCTCTTTCAGTGGTAGTTGGTTAGTACCAGAAGCCTAGCTAGACATCTTTTTCTCTCTTTCCTTTCCCCCCCTCTCTCTCTCTCTCTTTCGATCTTGCGCGCTCGCACACACACACACACACACATGCACACACACACGTCATTGGAAGAAGAGCAGATGTCGCCAGGACCATTATCACTTAATTATGAATTAAAACGTGACGCCCATGCTCATCTCCAAACGCCACTCAGCCCTGATGGGGAACATGTGTGTCCTCCTGATGAGTTTTGCCCGAGTAGACATTTATCCTTTAGAAATGATACTTCGGTATGGGAAACCAGCATCACGAGGACATAGCAAAGTAAACGACGCTCGTTTATCCAATCGTAAAAAATACTGTTACGGAATAGCTACTTGGGATAAGCTAAGAAAATCTTTAAACATTCTTATAGGAATGATCACTTTTCGCACGATAAGGACCTATCAGGATTAAATATCTATAGAATACCATCTGCTTTGAAAGTTCGCTGGATTTTTTTTCAGGCGCAATAAAAGTTTCCTTTATCACGTAAAATTTCGTCGGTGTGAATTTCAGTTTCATATACACGCTATAGTATGTATATTATATTATACAAAGAGACCTCGCGTATCTTTTCGCTTTTCAAAACGGCGGTGAAACAAGAAAAGTTAAGATTAAGAAGTATAGGAAGAGCGAAGGAAGCAGCTTTGGACTACGTAACGATTTGCATTGTTTAATTAGAATCTGTAAAAGCGGATTACACTTATCTCTGGCCTACCTCAATATAAATTAATGTTCTCAACGAGGATCCTCTCAGTTTTTCACCGGAAACGATGGCAAGGATCGGGGATGAGAAAAGCGGAAGAGACAACGGAATGCAGAAACGCCGGTTTCGCGATTAATTACTTTCTACCGGGAGGGACTTTAGCTGGCGGCGCCGTCGAGTTTAGAATGCAGTGAACCTCTCGCTGCTTGTCTACGTATAAGGATGCAGTATCCACTTCCAGTCTTCCAGCGACTTGATTTATTTCGTCATTTAATTTCGGCTTCGTCATGTCCTTCCCTTCCCTTGAATTTATTCACCACGAGATGATACGCTATATATATATATATATGTGGAATTGGAGGATGTGTTGGTATATATGTATATATTGTTATATGCACTTCAAATAATGCCCGTAAATTTCCTCCATAATACTCGCGTCGCGAATCAAGAGTATAAGGCTTAAGAAAGAAATGAACCTTTTATGCGACGCATTTTCGTTTTGCAGTGCCACCGTTGAATTACTGCCAACTATCAAAATGAGCCTAAGCTTCCCCCTGCAGATTTTGCTCGAATTCACTGTTGTTAGCTTGTTCCTCTTGGGCACACAGCTCTTTCGGCTTTCAGCTTCAGTCACTGTAAAATCCATAGAAATGTTATACTTTTGCGAGGTTTCTATACGACTATCTCGTTTCGGTCATACAGAAAGCCATTCTCGTTTAATTATACCTGGCTGAGCTCTTTCTTTATGTCGAATGTTCATTATAAATGTCTCACAAAAACTGACTGTCTTTATTACTAACATTCTCCGGTATCACTTCACAATGTTCAAGATTACGCCAAAGGGCTATACATGTATATACTATTTTATAAATTTTTTTACATTCTATGAAATAGAAATGCTTATATGTGATTTTTGTATTTTGATACATTTTCCTGATCTGTATGTAAATTATTTCAATATTTTTATAAAATATATATTCATCATCATCTCGTATACAGTAATCGACAATGTATATTTTTCATAATAACAGATATTGTTAATGGATCAAATAATATTTTTGTTAATATAAAAAATATTTTGGAAATTCATACACCTTTACATCTGTTTTAGCATTATTTAATCATTTACTAGACAGGTACAACTTTGCAAAGAGAACTTTACAAGGTGATTTCGGTCAGGCTTCAATTTATAGAACTGCATTGCAAGATCACTACGACGAATAGAATAACTCAAATCTAGAGTTTTACGTCGCTCTTTTCATAATTTAAATGAATTTATCGGCTAGAGGTCAAATAATAATTATATCATAGTTTTTTCTCTTTATTGAAAATTTACACGGAAACAATTTCGACATGGAGGTTAAACATTAAATTGGTAAGATCTATGAGACAGCACTGTGTAATAGTGCACTGTGTAATAAAGAGTTAAAGAAATACTCCATTGATTTTTTATTACAATGAAACATATTTTTGCATGAAATACGAAAAACGAGTGTGGAAATAAAAAAATGGTTTGGAATATATTTTTATCAAAAGGACTGGTGATTGACAAAAAGCAAACAATGGCTTCTATAGGAACAGGATTCTAGGCTGATAGTTTTTGTGAAAGAGAAGCATCAACGATATGAGGTTTCGTATTATGCAACGTAACGCTAGTCTCGTATTATTTCTTTGTTACGGTATACCGGCAGCCCAACGATATCGAGGTCTTGTCTTTTTCTACATTATTATATTCTCAGCTTTTGCTGCTCTTCACGGATGACTCAAAATTGCCGAATGTGTGCTGATATCTTTTTTAACAATGATTACTGGTCGCCACTGATAATATTATATGTATTGCTGAATGACAATTTTTTTGTCATACACTTCTGCGATAAGCTCGTGTGTCTTTCAAAGACGCAACCGATACAGATATAACACGGGAAGTCATAACGCAGTCAGGGCTGCATCCCTCATTTGTCAAACCCCATCCACACCGAAAACGATGGACCTAACCATATGGTAACCTCACACAGTTGATTCATAGTGACAATTTATATTCGTGTCATGAGAACTAGCATTTTTAAAATATTTCTATTAATAGATTTAAAAAATGTATTGCCTTTAAAAACGTGTACAATCAAAATGTGCAATAGGAACTGGATGGATAAAATTTCATTTGAATCCTATTTAACGCAATTATATATAAAGAATATTTTAAAACAGTTAAACGTGCCTCGAAATAAATAACGTCACGAATAATTGTATTTAATTATTTAAAAAATTATGAAGATAATTATTATTTATTAAAACAATAAACGTGACGTTATAAAATTACAAATTGTATGCAGCCTTTCATTTACTATCGTACGTATTATTGGAATCTATTAAAATCTTTTAATTCAATGTAAATCACGTATTACTTTTATTACCACGCCAAATATCCCTACTAACAATAATGTACGTAAAAAGATTTCTTCTTTGAATCAAACTTCTTCACTAACCAATGAACTGTACAACTATATAGGAAACACATATTCTTTATAAATTTATTTAAGAAATCACGAACTTTCTTTTCTAACTGTTATCACTTTTGGCATGCCAAAATGCAACTGTTATTTACTGCCGAATATATAACGTCCAGTCATTTAATTGGTATCCAGTAGGTAGTATGTATACATACATGCTTCTAGTTGCGTTATCCCTCGAGGCTTGAGAATTGGTGTAAGACACAATTTCAACCGTGAGCTTCGTAAATTGCTTCTTATCTCCGTAGTCGGTAGAGTAATGCCGTGCGACCAAGCGTTCTTGGAGACAATGACGCGCCAGGAGATAATACGACAGTTACGTGTCTATTTACAAAGGAGAAATTCTCGTGGATTTCGGTCTGGAGGAGGAAACCCTGGCGCTGAATTCACAGCAACATTTCATCACAATGCCCTCAGTGTGAATAAAATTAAACTTGAAACAGCTATTTGAGTTAAATGACATATAGCCGAGTATCATTCAAATATCTTGCAAGTTTTCGCATTATTTTTCGAAACACTCGAAAGGCGAATAGCTACGAAAATTTAAGAAGGATACGTAGAGTAATATTTAAAAAAAGAGGGAGCGAATGAAAAAATGCTCAAAAAAACTTTTCAATTCTCGAAGACTTTTATGAGAAGCATTACCTTTGGTACATTTCAAATTAAATAAGTCGACACTGAAAGAGCTTTTATAAATTTTTAAAAGGAAAAAAAATACTAAAGCATCATTCTGTATTTTGATTTTGAACATTTTTAATATTCATAAATATTGCTATACGTGTTTCTTTAACGTGGCTCGTCTTATTGATTTCGGTGCACTGTTTATTTTTTTTTTCTTGATGATGTAATCTTGCTCCAGAATGATCAAAGCTCACGCGCATTCCGAAACGCCACGAAAATGCCACAGCTTGTTTAAAGAAAAGATACTCTTGGCACTCACGTCACAGGAACCCCGTTTTATTTGATGGGAGAACCGGGCTTCGCGCGACCTCGCTGACTCGTTTTGCAGTATCTCAGATTTAACCAAGATTTAGGCTTTCGGCAGCGAAGCCATTCAGACGACGTGAATGAATATGGGCGAAAGTAATAAACGTCACCAACGAAAACTTTCTTATCCATAAATTGTCGGAAGTTCTTCCTTATCGTGAAAAGGGCGGTGAAGTTTTTGGCCAGTTATGATTTGTTGTAACGACAGGATGGAGTGGAAGATTTTAGCTGGAATATTTTCAAATGCGGCCGAGGCTTTGTTTTTATATGAAACTCGCATATTTCTTTGTTAAGCATGGCGGCCGTAACGGCTTCTTTCTGGATCAGCAAAGTAACTGTTTGATAGACCGCAGTGGCAAATCCGCTTGCCCAAAACTTCACGACGAAAAACAATATTTACTTGGCCAAGTGTCGCTTTCGCGAGTGTCTATATTGGAAAAAAGATTTTTCTTTCCATGGAATGCATAAACTTTACCAGTGCTCGGATTTGATGGCGGGTACGTTAAAAGGGGGAAAAAACAATTTATTTTATTGGCTGTTTCTTTTTGTGAAGTTCAAGTACAATTTTAGACCTGCGAAAAAGAAAAATATTTTTTTATAATAATTTAAAGCATTGTACCTACTTATTTCCTAAAAGGGTCGTATTTATGATTACGTCTAGTATATGTATATGATACTCGTGAAGTCAAGTGAAGTATATCAGTTACCTTAAAAGCTCGTACAAGTATCGACAATGAAACGGGGTTTCTGTCATTTTAACGATACAATCTGTCACTTGCATTTGCAAATTGATACATCCGACATTTTTGTTTTTTATAGCTTTATCACACTTTCAACAACCATTTCGCATGATAAATGATTGTTATACCGTACTTGCACAAATTCAAATTCTCTAGTTTTGATTTAATTTTAATTCAATGGGTATGACGTTATAGAATAAAAATAAAAGAATTTTAATCAATTTTCAATCTAATTTTTATATATAATACACATATATTATACAAATGGGCGTTCCCCACGACGAGATGCAAAAGGGTTAACAGTTAGGAACTTGATATTTTAGAAATAACACGGTTGCGATAAGAATAAATATTTCACGATACCAAGTAAACCCATTTCGAATCACCTAAATCGCCAAAGCAAGGATAATCTTCAACGAAAAATGCATAAAACTACATAAGCACATAATAATAATTTACACAGTTAATACACCTGAAACATTCACATGTGTCAAATTGGTTATAACTCCCTAAAAGTTGTTTTCCATATACACACTTAGCACTGCTTCTAATCCCTAGTAATTATTTACACGATGCCATTATTTTTCCAGCTAAAGGATCCTCACCGGTTCAGGGCTGCATTCATAGCGAGAACCCCGTTACTTGCAATTTTACGAGAAGGAGCCTTAAAGTTTATGGGTGCACGACATTATTACGCAACAGGATGAAAAGCCATAAAACAGAAGAAAGAGACCTGGCACTTGCCATGCTGGAGAATCCCCTTTAATACCATGTAAATAGAACGTAAAGCTGATAGAAAAAGATTTAAACAGCGACAATTTCCCATGCGTGTATACGAATTTTATGCCGGAA
Organism: Calameuta pallipes; assembly: GCA_030142375.1. Taxonomy (NCBI): domain Eukaryota; kingdom Metazoa; phylum Arthropoda; class Insecta; order Hymenoptera; family Cephidae; genus Calameuta; species Calameuta pallipes. Next base: position 323,878 of record JARQSW010000292.1, read on the forward strand.
ATAGTAATCTGCCCTTTGGACCCTGCATTCACCTTGCTCTATTATTTTCAAACGGTATCACGAACCATTGAAAGACATTCGCACCTGGTATACTAATGCAGATTGCACATTCAAATTACAGACACTCAAATCTTTTAATAGCGTCACCGCTTCTTACTTAAATTTTTGCCGTATGTAAAGTTTGAGTAGGAGGCTGGGTTACCTCTTCGTAAAATTCTGCGCAGAATGCTATATTTCGTAGAAGGCAATCTCTTTCCACATTCCATTTTACTGCGTTGTAAAGCGTAATACGCGTTGCAAAGGAGCCACCTAAGGAACCGAAAGCAGGTCGGTAACAAAGTGGCCTCTTCCCATTTTGTGCAACTCGCACGCAGATACACCCGGAGAAGAACAAAGATTAGAAGTGCTGGCTGGAAATTGCACCCAGTCCGTCTATCTCCAAAGAACTAATCCGCGTGGCGTTTCTTCGCGTAGACAATAAAAAAAGGAAAAAAAAGAAACCAGCAAAAAATCAGGGACAAAATTTTATTTCAATCATCCCCATTGCAGGGAGATCAGCCAACGTAAAGTTCATTTCAGGTGAGAATAAAAAAAGTAAAGAGCAAAAAAATATATGTAGGATATACGAGTTAACTTATGTATAAGGATTTTTCGTTATAATTTAATGATTCTCTATGTGGCGTGGCAGGAGCCTTATGATTATATATTCAATGTAATAAAAAAAAGTCGATGTTAATTAACCTACCTAAAAAGTGTTGACGATAATTGGCATTCTCTTGGTAAATGGATTATAATGTTATAAAATATAGTCATGAAGTATACGGGTAGCTGTTCGGCTACCTAGCCATACAAATCTGTCAAGCTCCAAGGAACACCCTGTACGAAGGAGGAAAAGAGACGGAGTGATAAAATGAGGGAGAGAAGGAAACGCAGATGGAGCAGCTGTAGGAAAGGGTCCCCGTGGTGCGATATCTCCAGGAACCCGGAAGCCCGTCTTTCCACGTCCACGGGTAGAACTACGAGTCCTCCCTCGAGTCCTGGGACACCCTGTTATCGGTCGGACTATCAGCTGGATCGACGGGATAGTTTCTTAGAGACCGATGCCGAACGACAAAGTACGTCTCTTGTGGCAGGATCGACGTTGGATCGTTTTCGAAAAATTTCAAAAAGGTAGCGTACGTGAAAATTTTTTGAAAATTTTTCCATAATTTTTTTAACGCCACACAAGAAATTATGTCTGTAGATCGCATTTTCCTTACTCTTATACCTAAGAACTAAAACAAAAGTCATAACACGCGTGGAAGCTATGATCTTTGAAAATTTTAACCTCAAACTCATAATAAACGTTATATTCCTTTGGGATAAATGTTCGAAGACTTTAAGCTATGTATACCAGTAATATTCTTAGGTATACCTATATATATATGTACACACATATGTGCTGCAGGAACGTACATCCGCTTCCTGTGTGCAGGATGCTCCAGACTCACGAGAGGTTTAGAGGACGACTGGAAAGGCGGTTGGGTTCCGGGGTGGTTTGGAAGCCTCATATCTTAACTCGGAAAATTATGTTCCTAGGGTAGTATGGAAACATCCCTTGGGTGCGCATATTTCTAACCCCCCTACGCCCTTTACCCTTTACGGTATAGAATATGCCCATTACGTCACCTCCACACAGATATCACCTACCTATTACCGTATCACTGATTTCATTCAGTGTCGAATCAAATGTTCTTCATGGATCATTGAAACACCCTATATTACTTGTCTGTGAATATATTGTTATCGATTTCCTTTGAGTCGACAAAAATATTTATCTCAAGGTTCTTATTATCTCTAGGTATGTATACATATATATATATGCATGAAGGCTATTGAAAAATATAAGAAAAACGTGAAGGAGTTACATCTTCTTGACGCGAAGTAGTTACTTCTTATCAGTGCAAATATTTGTTATACCTTTTACTCCTTACGATATCTCTTTTATGGACGTTTCCGCTTAATTAGATGAAAGAAGGATCACGTTTCCATTATTATTAGAAACGTAGTATAGGAGTATTTATATAGTTTTCTGAAGTACCTGCTATTCTTTTCGATATCTATAATACGAAAAATATTTCTTTCACGCGAGATCTTGACTTTACAAGAAGTTCTATTAAATATTAATGACGTACTTAAATGTAAATGCATATACTAGATACTTATCCTTAATAACGCATCCTATTCATGTGAGCTATATATTTTACAAGAGTCCCTTTTATCTATAATACTACTTCTTCGTTCCACCATATCCGTCGAACATCGAACATTTATCTCCGCTAATACCCACAGCCCTTGGTGCATTTCGAAAGCCTTACTATCTCTCTTAAGCTTCTTCCACAAAAGAGATGAGATATGAGAACCGCGAAGATACCTGATTCCGCCTTCAGTAATGAGGAGAAAACCATTTTATCTACAATTCTATAATCCGAGCTCTCGGGAATTGTGAGGTATAATAGGAAACGGAATAGGAGAAGGTAAAGAGTTAAAAAAAAGGATGGGAACCTCTTTCTGCCCATATGAAAGACAGCAATGGGAAATGGTATAACGGGAAGATACAAAGTCGGCCAGGTTGAAAAGTATTCGAGAACGAAGGAAATACGAAGACTTATCCATCGTAGAAAAAATCATATTGTTCCTAAATTTTGGATTTGGGCCGTGCACTGATTTGATTTGCGACATTATATTTGTATAATTGTAAGTCTTCGTTTTATTGTATTCAAATTGAAATTTCACTTGATTAAACAGTGAAATACGATTTTCAAAATATTATGACGGTCTTGAATAGCAGTCGCCATTATTCTGATTTGACACTGGTGACAAACTTAATTGATGAAATTAAATGACTCCACCCTTATTTCATATTTTATCTACATAAACTGTCCCTGCCCGAGAAGCCGAACGAAATAATTGCACAATTTCAATTTCCACGTGTTCGCCCAAACTAATTAACTAATTAAGATCTGCTCACTGAAGTAGCTCGTTTTGCTAATGGGATATTTCAGGAGACTATTCCTCCAGGATGAAATCGGTGAGATTTTCTTAATTGAAAATTGTATTTCATCACTCGACTTTCGTGTAATCGTCTTGTCTTTCCTACAGGATTTACAAATTTGGTACTATAAGATTTATGGAATTAAATTCTGCTCGTGGAAAGATACAGTATTTTAAAATCAATCTATATTATATTTCAACGCACATTAGAAATTTTATGTGCGAGTTGTTCAGCCATTGAATTCCGGAACTGCTTCGATTCATTCTTCCCTTCCTGTCCTCACGAACTTGCGTATCTCTGGTAGGCGTTTCGCAGGCGTCATAAAAAAAAACTTTGCGAATCTTCCCACATACACATAAGATCTCAGACCTTTGGTAAATTGAATTTCATGTTACATTTCCGAGACATGTAATTTTATACTTATTGGTTTACAAAATTACGTCAAGCTATAGTACGGCGTACACGTTTACCGTTGCAGGCATTATTATGGTGCTTAAGGTTTAGAGAGACTTTTTAAATCTAAAAAGGCTCAGTGCTCGTGATAGATAATTACACTTACTTCAATTATTATTTTTTACTGAAATAATCATCATTATCAGAAATTCGAATTTTTATTTAAACTTACAATTTTTAATTTATGTCTTTTTGATTGAAAATTCTTTCGTAAACCACTTGACGTTATTATTCTTAAAAAAGTTTTCAAGGAACCCTTTCTTGCATGAGCGAAATGTCCATAATATTATGAAAGCACACGTTAAATTTGGATGAAGAGGATAAAGATTGGTAAAAATATACAAAGACTCTTTCGTACTATTAAATAATCCAAACGTACAAAAGAAATTTCATAAGGCTCACGTGTGTGTTTGTGACAATTCGTGGAAGACACCAAACGGCAACAATCCTATAAACTCCGTTCAACACGGCAACCATTCTACTCCATTGTGTTCAAACAGCCCATTTCGCCCTGGTAATGGGTTTGTCTTATTTTCGGTGAAAGTGGAAAACCTATTTTGCTCTGGAATTGAAACTTCTTAGAAGTAAAGCTGACGATATACGTAAAGAGTACGTTTAATTGCGGTAGTAAAATACGTCTTTTTAAACTAAATTCGGTTCTCTGGTTTACGTCAGCGCGAAATTTTAATACACGGCGCCAAAGTTTAAACATTAGAAACTCGATGCACGCTGGGATCGACGAAAACAAATCGGCCTGTAAAGTGACAAGAGTCAAGCATAAATCCTATATTATTTCTAATTACCAAACAATATTTTACAGCGTCAACGGCTCTGTTGAAGATCCAATTAATTCATTTATATTGAAATATTCCATTATCATTTTGCACGCCTAGTATAAGTATCTTCGTAGTACTTAGACGGTGCGGCATAAATTTATAAGAATTCCTAAAACTGACAAAAGTTACTGGCTGTACTGTTTTAAGAAAGGACAAGTGAGGTTTCATAATCGCTTTAAATGGGGCACGCATACTGACAATACGGTGAGCCTGAATCTGCGAAACTTTGAGAAAAGTCAAGCACTTCGTAAATGGGAACAGTGCAAGTTCTTCGGAGACTTTGCACTTTCTTAAGCAAATACTATAATAACTCTCGTCACAATAGACTAAGAACATTATGATATTAGTAGTCGAGAACCCAGGGGCACTGCTTGAGGGGCGTGAGTTGTCAGAAAACTCATTAAAGACGTTATTATATTAGACTGGGTAGAGGTTCCCGAGCGGGATAGTCGGGTGTTGCAGACGCTCCGAGTTACGTGTACAACCCTTATCATAATTACTAACTCAACGTATCTAATCCTATCGTTCAAATTGTTCAAGTTTTAGAATATCGATACACAATATTTTAGCTTTAAAATAATCCAAACGTTAAATATCATCTTAACCACATGATTGACACATGGGCAACAGCGCGTCAATTTAGGCCAGGACACACTGAACAAGCTATTGCTCACGTGTCAGTCAGATAGTTAATAATACATTACCGTACGAGTTTAATATTTAATCAAATTTGATTTTTAATTAATTTAACTCTTTTTTTCAAACCTCGTTTAAAAATTGAAACCGTTTACAACAGTATTAGCTGTTTTTAACTGTTCGTACAAAAGTTTGTGTATGTTACAATATAATACCGTATAAAAGAAGAAATAAATTTAATAAGCATGAACTGGTAAAATAATTGATATCGTATCTTATTTGCAAATTGAAAATTTATTATCATCTAACCAGCCAATGTGCATGGGCTCGTTGAGTATCGTTGAAGGATAATCGTATGAAGTGTATTCACCACTTGTGTTGTAATATATGTAGGTACAAAGCGTAATTAAGCTTTATACCGTGGCTTTGGGAACTCCCTTTCTATTCAGTAGGCGATAAAGTTGTTAACACGAACCATCCCTTGTGGGTAAAGTTGCTATGCACAACCTACAGAAAGGGTTCACCGCACCGAACGGAAAAAAATTGCCAATGAACTCATTTAGTCTCATCCCTTATCAGAGAACCCAGTTAGTAGATTCAAGTTGAGTAATTCATCAAGCAAGGAAATATCGATGAACTCGCGTATGAGTTATGCATTAGGAAGTTGGTTCACGAGTTGGAAAACGTATTGCAAAACTTTGATTGGATATAGATATTTCATTTAGATATTGACGTATGAGGTAGTACCAACATTGTAATTCGATGAGGTCAACCAAGTGACCAATCCATAACAAGATTAATACCACTGTGGAATAAAGTTCTATGAATCGCATGAAAAAAGGATTAATAAATTTTCTTATTTACAAAAATTTCATCTATTCCGCTTTATTTGAATGATGCACGTATAATTTTATATTTTATTGTTGCAAATCGATATTTTCATATTAAGTAAACTAAAGTCACTACAAGACAATTCTGTGTCACTGAAAAGTCAAGTAATCGTAAAAAAAAAATGAATTTCCACCAGATGTCAGATTTCGAATAAAAAATATTAGACGTATTCAGATATTATTGGTTCGTTTATCGGTACATGAATTTTTCTAAAAATTTCAATCAGACAGGTTCAACGATTTGTTCAACATTTTTTTGCATTTCTGAATACAGATAACTACACGAGTTTACATGGTCGTATTTTAAAAAAAAAAAATGGATTTTATAAAACTAATACCTATAGCTATTAAGATAACTATTTATATCGAAGGAAATATGAAAACCAAAAAATCCAAGACTCATGAAATCTCTGGAAAATAGTAGAGCCTATTTAGATGAAGCGTATGGTCTCCTTCGCAGTTTTACGCGGGCTGTGTCCTTTTAGCTTATCCTCAGGGAACTCTTTTGTCCCAGGTCGTTCGTTAGCAGTGACTCGTTGTCTCAGCCCTCCTCAATTAATTCGTGTACACTTGGACTTTAAGCGAATTCCGTTCCAGGTTCTCTGTCTTCTTGCCACCACTCTCACCCTTTTCCGCTGCGTCGCTGCTAATTTTGTAACTTATTCTTTCTGTTAAGATTACCAGAAACATAATACAGCCTGGCTACTTATTTGCCCGCCCCCCCCTGAAAAAGCGAATACGCCCAAAATACATAATTTGAAACATAAATTAGATCGTTAAGCGTAACGAAGGATTTAATTTTACGCTTAAGACTTTAAATATTATATAAGACACGAATGCTTCTGAAAATTGATATTCCTGGTGTTTAAATAAAATTCATCAAATAAAATTGAATCGAAAGATCAGGTAATTTTATACCAATTCATTCAATATCAGATTCATAGCAAGCTCATATATTCAGATCTACTGAATAATTGCTGTGAGGATTCTAAAAAATTAATTACAATTTGCATTGCTGCATTATATTTTATATTCAATTATAAAAGTGTTCTATGAATAATTTTTTTGAGTTAACAAAATGTTTGTCATTCAGGATTTTCTCTATGCATTACTTTAGCTTGTATTCTATAAGGATAGAGTGCGCTCAAATTGATTAGAAACTCTGTTGAAGACAATTCAATCTATCACTGACATGCACAACGAATCCCGCAAGGCTTTACTCTATTCTGATATTCGATCACAAATTTTTAAAACACGTCTACTCGCAATACAATATCTATTGTATAATAATATAGTATTATGATTTGTAGTGTCTATTATTGAATTATAATTTACAATAAATTTGTCCTATATCCTAATAAGAGGATATAAATTAAATAATATTCATAGTCATGTAAGAAAGTAAATAAATAATCGTATAAAATATTGAACATACAAGGTGGCTATAAAGCAACTTCTCTATTCCAGTATACTTGACTATTAGAAATAAAGTTTTTTTGTTCATTGCTACCTATATTTCTCTATATTTCTATGAAATATTTATATTATTCATGAAATATGCTATTTTATTGACTGATAACGCGATAACCATACTGCGATTGTCAAATTGATAATAATCAAATGAAGTAGCTCAAATCTATATAGAAACAAATAGATTTCATATCTTTATTTAATATTGTAAAACTACATACTCCACTTCGTGTATTAAATTTTCCTAAATGAATTACAAATTCATTAAATCTAAAGCATCGCCAATGTTTGTATCCTTGTATGTAACAATAATGGGCGAACTTGGTTTCGCCTGATGTAGAAACGTGTTACCAAGAGCTTAATTGAAACTTCGACGACTGGGATGCTGGCTTTAATGATAATATTCCTCCTTCCAATAAGATGGCCGCACACTCCAGAATATGAATTAAGCACGTACTAAATTCCCAAAATCGAAATCCACGACATCGTCGATATTGAACGCAGACAGCCTGTAATAGTGAAACTAAAATTACGTCATCAAGCAAAAAGGATAAATTCGAATAAAACAAGTATTGAACAGGCAGATGTTATCTTACGAAAAATATAAATCATTCATTATTTCAATAGCGATCATACATTGTCAAAGCATTACCCAAAAAGCTCTTTCATGATATTTATATGCATACGTTACCAAAAAGACACTCTGTAACTATACTGCAACGGCTCGTAAAATTTATTTGAATTCGTGCGATAACGTATTTTGATTATCTATCTACGACTACCAACTAAACTACTGGGAAAGGTTCCACATTCGTATCACATACCTTTATATGTATTACATATTGCTGCCAGAATGTGGAAGCATTTCCAAAGCAAGCGTTTGTTATCACGTGAATACACAGTCGTTAACTTTGGTTAAAGTTTAATTAACGCTTGCGTAATCCAAGCATACGAATTTACTGTCATATCAGTAGAAACATTGTAAACTGCTCTAGCTCAACAGATACACGAAAGCAAGATTTATCATATACAAATATATTTTCATGACAAAATAAACTTAACCAAGGACCGAAGACTTTTGTTCGTGTATAACGTAAACTAAATACTAATCAGTTTTACAGATTGAGTAGCTTTGACTGATTACACAGTTTATCAAGTAGCCTTGCCAACTGCCGAGTGTGAATTGCGAATTTAATTTTTCAAAGAAGCTTTGCAAATCTGCTTCCGGTGACAATTACAATTTATACATATATATGTGTATATATATATACTTTTTTTCTATATTAATTAAATCCAACAATTCAAGCAGTTCAACATTCTATAACATTTGCCACATTTCATAATTAATCCTAACCCCAGTTTTTCCTTCTCCTCGTTCACAGCTTAGTACGTCACAAGCCGTCAATTAATCAAAGCTATATATTTAACATAATTGCTAGAAGTTCAAACAATTAAGCAATGTTTATTGAATTAAAAATTATGAAAAATTAAAAACAAAATTATTTTATTCGACCAATCTTCAAAAAAATTTGTTGTTTGTTGTATCGAACTTCTCATAACCTTTTAAACATTTATCCCCTTTGTATAAATAACATTGATATATATTGATATTATTTTATCGTTCTGCAAATGAATCTTATGCATAACTCGAGATTAAAGAATTCATTAAAAACATCTCATTTCCGGTACAAGATTATTCTAGTCGAGCATGCATAAATATCAAGAAAGAATATGAGATTCGTCCAAGTCCCCCATGTCGCGTGTCTTATAATAATTTACAAGAACGCAACATAACATAGCGAGCATGTCTTACATTCTGTCCTCAAGATAATCCAAAGTCACGGTTATAACTCGGCCGCCTCCGCCTCTGTCCGAATGGCAAAAAATCACGAGGCATGCGTACTATATGTATAGATCTAAATATATACATTATATATACACTATATATATATATATAAACTCTTTGTAAGTAACAGCGCCCACGGGACCCATCCTCCACATGGGACCCTTGAACAATAAGCCACTATGCACACTTACCTATGCATGCATACCGCATGGGCCGGATAATCACATATGGTTATGAGAACAAGTTATGTTAATGCTCGTAAAACGGAATAGGCACCACTGTAGAATGATCAGAAACCATCCCAGCAAAGGCCTCTTTGGTTTATGTTAGGCCGCACGCATTTAAATACCTATGCCATTTACACACGGTCGACATCAAATGCACTCTGCTCAGTATGTATATATATATTTATGTGTATATATATTTATGGCGATGGATATCATTTAAACGTATATAATTTACTTAACAGAACAGTGAAGGCCAATAGAAATTTTCCAAAAATTTCTAAGCGTTTGTTACTTCTAGCAAAATCCGGTTTTGAGTCGATGTCCAACGAACTCTTACGATCCAGCCTAATTGTACGTTGCAACCTTTACAAGTCACGGGACATCGATTTGTTCAAGTTGAAAGTCATTAACGATCCAAGTGAAAATCTAGCCTCTATAAGGAATAGTTGGCTGGTTAAAGGAAACTACTGGCTACGCTATCAGAAATCAGACCCTTTAAATCGTAGAGGGGTTAGGTACAAAAGGGCCGACATAAATGCACAATAAAGCACAGCATCAGATAGAGTTTCGCTGTGAATCATCGTAACGCGTATCTAACTGGTACTTCTCGTCCATGTGTGTACATGGATAACGTGTATGTTATATACGTATAAGACGTAGATATATACTATACGTATCATTCACAAGTGAGAATACCCACGTATTGTATATCTGCGAACGAGATACATTCGCCATTTCAGGTCTTCCCAAGGAGAATTATACCGCGTATACGACTGCAGGCTTTATCTTATGGGCGCGGATATATCGTGCGAAATATATACTTTATACTGGGACAGAATATAATTAATGGTTGAGGGTTAAGTCTTTTAGAGAACGACGCGCGAACTGTGCAGACATTACGATCTCGCTGTATACAGAGATTACGATAAAAGTGAACGAGTACTTTGGGAATGTTTTCGATGGGAATTCTGGGGGAAATTGGAGAAACTTTATTTTCAGTATGACGTAAGGATATTTTACATATTCTTTCGGAAACGCAATTACCAATATTCCTGGCGAGTACAGGGAGACGGAATTATTTGAAAAATTTTTCTACTATTTTTTACTGATGCTGTGGGAATACGTATTGCTGGTCTGCCTTTATCTACGCATTGTTCGTAGATAGGCTACTAAGATATAGTATATTTATGCCATCTAGATTCAGAGTACGTGAGCACCTAGTACCTGCTACATATCTGCCAACCTTGTAACACGTACCTACCCAAACAATTTATGGTAACCGATCTTAATTCGATACACGGAGAAGCGTGCCTTTTTGCTACGTCAAGCAATTTATTTAATTGAACTTCCCATCCCGACCAACGGTGGATCTTCACGATCGAAACGAATCGAATAAAAATTCGTTCCTTTGAGTGCTGCTGGAGTGAAGTAAAACTGTAGATATTGCAAACTTGTTTGGAGTCTCTGTAAACTTTTGCATATCTATTGAGAAAATATCTTTCTTCAATTTGAAAGACAGCCGTGCAAACTTCTCTTCGATTACCATGCAAAGTCCGAAGGTGTACGACTACTCTGTGAAAAGGTTTTGAATGGCTTTACGAATCGATTTATAAAATTCATTCGAAATGGGAGAAAAAAAGTCAAGCCTAAAGATTCTTCGTACGAGATTACAGCAATTTTTAATAATTCATTACGTCATCGAATTACGTCATATATAGTCAAATGTTACGGTACACGATGCATATTGGCATTATCCATCAGCGATGATGCTGGTCGCGAATTAGGTATCGGAAAATAGCGTGACGTAATGTAATTAAAAAGCAATCCTTCAAACTTTCCAACAAAGCCCACGTTATTCACGAATGTTTACCTGCGTGTCCGCTTGTGCTTTCAGACATGCACATAAGCCCGCAGATACTAAACGCTTTCGCGTGTACGTATCAATCATCCTTGCCGAATATCGTATATGGAAAATTATACACAGCGGGAGAAAAAATTTATATTTTCATTTTTCGAAGCCTGTAACGGATATAAACTTCGTTCGGTTCCTGGATCAAAGAATCGCGATAATCCCGCTACAATGGCAACGTAAATAAGTTCTTAACAATGTACACTGCCCGTCATTGATCATTCGACCCGCAAAGATATAATTGTGATATTTGAGTATATAGTATTTTCATTAGAAGGTAATCGAAATATATAATATATATTTAATATAATATAAAGTTAAGAACAAATATTTTGGTAGTCCGTAGCTTGATGTAAAATAGCCAAATCAATGTATAGTTATGTACCTACCAGAAAACTAATTGGCCGGAATGCATAAAATAGACTGTTATAAAGGCCCGAGTTAATTTTTTTTTTTTTCACTTACTCCTAGGTCAATCCTAATCACTTCGGGGATGCATTGCAATTCACAGAGCCGAATGGGATCAGGCTCTGCAATAAGTAAGTTATAAACAAGAAGTTTTCGATGTGTAACACTATTCGGCAGTTTACAAACGTATAATGACAAAACAAAAGTACAATAAAGTGCAAATCTATAAAATTATCAGTAAATAGTCGCGCGGAACTACACGAAGCTAACATATAGTATAATAGTTACTAAAGAATATATGTATATGTGTAATATGATACTGAATAAAATGTGTAATAAGTATCACTCTAATGACCGCTATATTAATGCCTACTGTAAACACGATCGAATGCCGAACACTGACGACAATTCTCGAAAGCAGCGTTCGTCGATCGGTACCCAGAGAAGGTGGACGAGAACTGCCTGGTATACAAGGAATGTATCGGCTCAGTGCTTTCATTCTTCTCAGACCCGTTCTCCTGGTCATGTGCGACCTCTGTCTCTCTGTCTCTCTGTCTCTCTCTCTCTCTCTCTCTCTGTCTCTCTGTCTCTCTGTCTCTCTGTCTCTCTGTCTCTCTGTCTCTCTGTCTCTCTGTCTCTGGCTCTCTCTCTCGCTCTCTCTCTCTTTGTATTACCTATTTTCTCCATGTCTTCCACTGTGCTATAGTTTCTTTGTGATATCACTTTGGTATCACTGTCAGGTTTGAGCGGTCACGTGTCGTGGGTTGGCGTCGGTATCCCTTACTGCACTCTCTAGGGGAGCAGTCACGTCCGTCTGCGTTCGCTTCTGCTACTCCATTTGTCGTATCGGGTGCACCTAAAGTCACCTGGTAACTTCTAATCACCTCTGCTGTGGATACTTTGCGCACTGATCGAAAAGTAACGGGGTTTGTTACCGATTCCTTATGTCTAATGTGCCCCAAATTTCGACAAGTAAGCGGAACGCGATGTAAGCATAATTTTTGATCTCTTGATGATCTCCCGCCTTCGGTCGGTCATTACTCCCGCGTGATTCCGCAACGGTCGACTTGGTGCGTCTGCGAGCGTAAATTCCGACAGTGCTTAATCCAGGCGTTTACACATATATCTTCTTGTAGCTTGCTACAAACCTTATCTGTGTATCGTTATATCTGTATCGTTGTGTTCTGCGTCTGCGGCTATTGGGCTTTACCCCAACAACGGTCCGTAGTTGAATCACGGTGGGGCAATAGCTCCTTTATAGGGAGACACACAAGATTTTCATTTTTTTCGTTTCCTTTTCTCTTCGTACTTCGTTCTGTTTTCATCCTTCTTCCTTTCCTGCATCTTTCTTCGAACGTCTCTTCAACGCAACTTGCTTTGCAGTTGCTCTTTGTTACGCACAAAATACGCGTGTTGGCCCACTTGAGTAAAATAGAGAGATTAATACTTGAATGGCTATGACTTTTAGGAGGAGACAATAAGCAAAAATCTCTATCGAATATTTTTCTTCGACTCTGTAATTCACATGCATCCCGGAAGTGAATACGATTGAACTAGAAGTACGCGCACAAAAAAAAAATACTAAATCGAATTTTTTATAATTATCCATTTTCATCCATTCCGACCGATTACTTATTTGGTGCCCTTGCATTCATTCTTAATCATCTTATACAGAGCTTTGATGAATCAAAGAAGCTCATAGATAGAAATTGATGATCTCACAGCGAGAAATGGATAGTTATTGTTAAAAGTCTAACGGAATTGGTATTTTGGTATGAAAGATAAAATGGACCATATAGGCAGCAGCATCCCTTTTGAGCAATGGATTCCAAAGGTACGTGACACGCCAAAAAGTCGGCCCTCTCCGGAAATGCGATATCGCTAACCGAGGAATCGGCTTTTCGTTGGCGAAGGGTATAAAGCGCCATTCCAATAGGTATAGGATTGACTCGGATTACACTCATAGGATGGACCATCTACATCTCGATCTAAGCTTCGTGTACACCTTGAAAAGCCCACGCTCCTTTCAATGTAGTTCTGTAAATGGAAATGGATGGAGATTGAGTTCCTCGGAGGAGTTGAGGGAGGACCGAGAGAAAGAGGAAAAGCATTGGGAGAGAAAGGGGTTAGACTGTTAGACCGTATGGTAGACGTACGTTCAGTGAACGCGTAGTCCCCGTAGTGCCCTCCAATTTACTCCTATTCAGGATTAGAATCCGTTGGAACCAAGCGCAAACCAGACGGAGAAAAATAAAGAGCAGACCAGCCAGAGAGAGGATTCGTTACTTACATACGACATGTGTATGGTCTATGGTGTATATATATATACATGTCTAATATATATAGCGAGGACCACGTACGATAAAGGTGTATTCACAATGGCAAACAAATATATATTTGTTTTAATATATTTTAATATTGCCATTTTAATCAACCGAAAAACTACGTGGGCTGCAACGTGCGTGACGGTAGAAAAATTTGACAAATTCGATGTGAGTGTCCCTTTATAGTCCTCGAACGCATTGTCGCGTATTAATAATTATGGCAGTTGACCCGATATGTACTGACGATCTCGGTAAATATCAATACATACTCAAAATCGTCCCTGTAGCTAGCCTGCGATATAGATATGATATATACAAGATAAACATTATGCATATGTAACGTCATACATATTAATCCTTATATTAGCCATGTACTGTAACCTCTATTTCTAGTACATTAGACGTAAAGTACAAGTACAGCTAACCTCATATGATCACTTAGTCACCAAACTACTCTAGATATCTGTCTCCATCGTGTAATACTGATAAAAGGCGAAAATTATCTTTGACACATAGGACACTCTCGAACGGCAGAGTACTTCGAAGTATATCTAATTACGGCAGGCCCTAATATCAGCACATTAGACATTCACGATAGAAAGCACTCACTTGAGTGCGCGAGGACGTCACGGAGACAGTTGAGTTAAGAACATTAAGAGCAGAGGAGATGGCAAACCCGAATCTCAATAGTACGTTCTATTGACTTGTAATATATGCTTCATAGCTACGTGCAAGAATAGCTCGTACGTGGTACCACGAGGAGGTATTACACCGATGAAGAATTAATGCACGAATATCCTGAGATTATGCACGGGAAGCGGTGCCGAGGAGTCGAGTGCACCGAAGAAAAGTGCATACCTCTGATTAAGGATGCAAGGACTGTCACGTGATCTCCATAACTAGTCGGTCGCGACGTCCTAAGTCACTGCCCTACCTTCCTTGCCATCCTTACCTTCCTACCTGCGAACTTCCCGGTGCTCATGTTCACTCACTTTGCCTTCCGGGCCTCAGTTTATAACACCCAGACTCATCTCTCGCTTTCAGAGTGACGAGGAGAGAGATAGGAGGGAAGGAAAATGAGAGAGAGAGAGAGAGAGAGAGAGAGAGAGAGAGAGAGAGAGAGAGAGAGAGAGAGAGAGAGAGAGA
>JARQSW010000292.1:339156-356176 GCA_030142375.1 Calameuta pallipes
GAGAGAGAGAGAGAGAGAGAGAGAGAGAGAGAGAGAGAGAGAGAGAGAGAGAGAGAGAGAGAGAGAGAGAGACAAAGAGTTATACCCAGTAAAGGACGCTTCCACGGGAATGGAATTTTAATGCGTTCACTCCGCCGCCGGTCAGGTACTCCTGCTTCTACTGGAAGAACAAATTGCTAATATCTTGGGCCTTAGTAGAATTCGTATGAGGATCCAGATGAGTTTTGGAGACATATTCACTCAAATCGTATAATATAATTGGATACTAATTGATCTGTCGAAAATTTAGGATCGGTCCGTTAATTGTTTAATTATTGTTCAATTGCTCACGCAGCTTTTAATTCGATTATATGGCGAAACGAGGAGCGTCTTTATTCCCGTCTTCGAAATGCTTTTACCGACTTGAAATTATCCTATGTTCCCAGTATATATGTATAGCTAGGACGCTTCCTTGAAATAGGTGGGTAATTAAATAAAGTAAACGGGTATAAACGGAGTGCCGAGTCCAGGAGCAGTGTCGACTGCGAGTACCTCCGACTTCTTATCGGAACAATGGGTATTGTCTTGTTAATGCTGCGTTAGGGCTGCCATACAATCTTCTAATTTGATACGAAAGCTAAAAGCTGTCCTAGTTTCGAGAAGTGGATGGAAGACATTGTATTATATTAAGAAACGCTAATAATTCACGTAAACGGTGCTTGCTTGATAAAGGAAAAAGAAAATAATAAAACCACGTGGATCAACTTGTGGTATATAAAAAGACCATAAAGTGCGTCGTTCGTAAACTTATTCTGGGTGTATTCTGGGATGATCTTAACTATTAGTATGAGAGTGAACAAAGGTCTCTGAGTGCATTTCTAAGAAGCCTACAAACAACCCTGGCGTAGCGATAGTATCACTAATGTCACTGTGAGTATCAACCTCGTGTACCGGCGTAGTGTATACACGGGACTAAGGAAAGTCATTATTAGAAACCAGTTCCAAATTCAGTGGACTCTTTTTGATAGGAACGTCCTCTTACGGGCAAGAACTCTATGGTCGCATGCGAGGCACCATTTATTGGATCTTTTAATTCTATTGGCTAGTCGGCATGCTACCTTACTCTGGCCTTTTACCTAGTAACGTTTATTTTTACACGGTCTTTAGTTGGCAATGTAACTTACAATTCGGAATGAACCCTTAGAAAAGACGAAATAAGAAATAGAACGATGAAGGAAGGAACGAAAGAGTCGGAATGAGGAAGAAAGAAAGAGGTACGAAGAGGTAGAAAAGGGCGTGTGATAAAGAGAGCGAAAATACAGGAAAAACCGAAGGCATCTTACAAGAAGTGCCAAGGCGAAACAGAATTAAGAAAAAAACAAAATATAAAAAATATATGAAATATAAATAGAGGAAAATGAACTCTGGCTATTTCGTAAGGCTTAGCCCTCGCACAAGGGAGCTACGAATCTTTAGGGAACCATGGAGTTTGATTGGAGATATGATCTCTAAGCTACGAGACGCAGATTAAAAAACCTTAAGAAGGGGTTAATAAAGGAAGTCAAAGAATATGGAAATCCGAGCTAAGTAATAAGAAAGTTGCAAGAAATAAGAAAGATGCAAATTCGCCACATTAAAGGCCATTGCCATTGTTCAACGGTAGCGTACCCTAAGGGGAATCTTGATTTCTCGTCGGGAGGTCCGAGGAGACCATGTTGTGGCCATAACTTAAACTCAGTTCACTGAACAAGCTCAGCGAATGAGATAGAAGGGTAACCTCCGTTCACAATGATCCACGTTGCACTTTAACATGGTGACCCTATACCTTCTTCTGAATTTTATATATTCCAAAATACTGTATGTCATATATACAGGGTGTCCCAGAATTACTTTTGGGCCAGAAAGTCGGCGATGGCTGGAGGTGCCCTGAGTACCCTCCCGCAAACCGTTTGTCAAAATTCGCAATAGTTTTTAAATGCGAAGCATTC
Organism: Calameuta pallipes; assembly: GCA_030142375.1. NCBI lineage: Eukaryota > Metazoa > Arthropoda > Insecta > Hymenoptera > Cephidae > Calameuta > Calameuta pallipes. Next base: position 341,124 of record JARQSW010000292.1, read on the forward strand.
AAGATGCACCAATCAGAACGAAGGATTTCCGCGGGTCCTAGCTGCGTGGTGGGAGGTACAGTCGTGTAAAGCAAAAGTTAGCTGCTTCAGACGGATTACACGTTTAAGAATTGTTTTTCGGTCTAAAGGTAAATTGAAGTTAATCAAAAAAAAAAACACTCACAATGGGTTACATTAGGTTGTTTAGTCATTTCTATGCTTACTTCAGGTGGCTTGTCCATAAGAAAGCATGCAGTAGTGGATACTTGCAGTAAATTCCAAAATACGATTTCGTAACTTTTATTTTACTGCATAATAATTCTCAAAGAATGTGATGCTTTGCTCTCGTTATTACCTAGAACTCATCTGTGGTTGGCTTCAATTTCGTCTTTGCCAATAAAAAATAGAAGCATACGAAAAGAAAGCTACCATTGACAAACTTCGATTGGATATCATTTAGACATCTCGTTACATCACATGCATCAGACGTTCCGTATGCAGCACGTCTGTTAATTTCGAGACAGCCTGTATACCGTAAAATGGCTTTTTTAATAAAGGTAAAAGTTCATCCATTTCCAGACGATCTAATGTCAGAAATCGAAGCGATTCATAGATTACGAGATTCGAACTCTGATAAGAAGTTGCGTGTCCGATTCGCTTCCGCTCTCGCCAGATCATGTTCTCTTTGGACGACTGATTTAGAGAATACTTTAAGCAAATATATATATATATATAATATATATATATATAATATATATATATATATATACATATATCGTTTAACTACGAAACTTTGATTAAATTTTCTCTTGGTAGCGGGGACTGTTCTTACTTGATTGTTTGAGATAACTTTATGGCTATACCCAGCACCCGAGGTCAAACATCTTCAGTTCAGAAATGGCTTCTTCCTCACTTCTCCGTAACCCCAAAACCTTTCCAACCCTCCAAATCCCTGTCCCTCCCTTTTCCATTGCCCCACACTCTACTTCTGTCCTTAATTTTTATTCAAATCCAATAAGACAAGCATCTGCTGTGTGGGGGTTTGTTCACAATTAGCATAACCTCTTTTGTAATTACATGAAATAAGGGCTTGAAGATTTCAAGAGGAAAAACTTGACCCTTCTAATTTCAATCTTTAATATTCCTTTTAATTTCTATTCGTAGAATCGTATTTTTATTATGGAAATGTTCAATCTACGTTCATCAAGATTTAGGATACTAACGTACAATATCAGGCAAATATTCGTGGGGATTAAGTTTTCTTAATAAAACTTGCTATTTTTCTTCGTTCTTCATGTACGTCGTGTCAAAATGAAATGCCCGCAGGCAAGAAATGCACCGGCGGATTTAAGAGATTCGTCTGAATATATTTGGCGAACTCTTGTCTAGTTTACCATGCCGAAGGGAATAAGGCAGGTAAGTGAAGTGGTATATGTGAAGAGGTCGGGACGTGAAACTTGATTAAATTTCTTCGGGTCATCAGTGCAGGTTAATCTAGCGAGTTATAACTTTTGCGAGATCGCACGTTATTTCACAGCTTTTATCTGCTTGTCGATTTATTAATTATATTTAATATTGTGTACGCGACATAATTTACCGTATGGATTTTTGAAAGGCGGACGGATGCAATCGAGTTATATCTCTTCTACGTTATTTCCCATGAGAGAACAGCTCACGTAAAGACAATACTTCAGGAGAATCGGAACTACGAAGATGATTTTTATCTATATGACGATTCTGATCTGTAAGGAAGTTATTAATAGATATAGAAAGCTGAAAGGTAAAGGATTGACCGAAGCAATTGAATAAGATCCGCTTTTATGGATTAACAATACTTTTTTCAAGTAAATTGAAAAATTACGTTATTCCATTAAAATAAAATATTACTGATATCCTACATCAAAAGTTCTTTTATACGTTTTTCTTGACGTATGTTCAAGAAAACATATCTTTTTAATAAACGTCAATTACAGTGCGACGGTAAATAATGTTCATTCCTACAAATAGTATTATACCTTAGTAATATAAAGAAAATTATTTTCTTATCACATTGAACTGTATCAATGTACTAAAGTGATTTCCTTAACTCGTAATAGAATAATGGAATATTAATAAATAATAATATTAAGAAAAACTAATTAGGCTACACAAATGTTATACGTGTCAATATCTTTATTGTGTATCTTTTTCTTTTAATTTCTTACAATATTATGATTTTCAAATATACAGTCTTATGTTGGAATGTGATTCGCGCCGGTAACTACGTATGTACAGAGAACTCACGAATTAAGCGCCCTTCAACAATTTTACATATCGATTCATTCAGCCGAGAAAACAGAATATATTCGGCTCGCGCAAAAATCCTACAGATCCTTTCACGATTTGTCAGATCTCAAATCCGTTAAAACTAGAGACACTCATTTTCAAGATTTTCAAATCTTGTTATCTTCATAACAGTATCGAACGTCCTACAACCGCGTGTCACCACTGATTACGATAATTTTCAATATCATCACGATGATGAAAATTAGTGATCGACACGGTAATTGTAAGTGTACGTATATTGTCAATAATATGCTCAGAAAATTAGTTCAACAAAGTGAACCTAAAAGTCGTCAAAGTTTCTTTTTGCATAATGCTTCGAATAGAGGTCGTTAAAGAGCAGAAAGATGGATATATTTTAATTTAAAACTGAAAGTGCATTGTCAAAAAAAATTTAACAAGATTACTGCGCTATAAGAAAAATTATCAACACATTAACATTGTAATTGAGTTCAACAAAGAAATAGATGCAACTAGGATAATGATTTTTGTTAGCCTCGAAAGTAATCCTAGTTATACTATCTCCTGCTAAAGCACCTGTATAAATACTTTCTACGCCTAAAGTCCCTAGAAATTGTGTCCTCTAAAAGAGATTTCTGTGGATCGGTCTGAAATCGCCGAAATTGATAAGGATTCTTCAGTGCGTTATCATTATTCACAGACAGTAGTTTGCGCAGTTTCTAATTACTGACTCGAAGCTACAAATTGACGCCATTGGATTAAGGATCTGGATCACGTAATTTTGGCAATACGGAATCAACGACAATAGGCCTCTCCTCGAATCTTATACACAGGTAGGTACATAGATCATTATTCATAAATCACTTATATTTAAAGTAATATTTCATTCCACAAGTTCCACTTTCATTAATAAACACTTATCGTCATTCATCCTATAATCCAAAATAAAGTTATACATTGCCTTAAATATATTCTATGCACTTTCAAGCCATCGAGCCACGATTGCATCCTGCGAGCAGAATCTGCATCGCACGAGCTTATTACTTTTGAATTTCGCGCCACGCAGACACCGCGAGGATTCTCATTTATACATATGTAATTACATCATTAGAAACCATTACAGCAGACCGATGAGCATAGCGCATTCAGTGACAATATAGTTTAGGCCCACTTTGTTAATCCTAATAAGAGTTTAAATGTTACATTACAGTATACGTAAAATATTATAACTTGTACGAGTTTAATTTATTACACGAGTATGTATGTATACAAGTACGAGTTATTCGTGTAACTTTAGTTGGAAGGATGAGCGACGTTTATTTTAGTCGCTGGAAACGATATGAACGTAAAGTAATCAACCGACGCTTCACCTAATTTATTCGACCAACTCATCCATCTTATTGTTAAAGTTTAAAGGACGCTATGACCGCTTCAAAGGACCAACACCGGAACTGGTAGGTGAATAAAGGCCCAATTTGAGTCCCAATTCTTTGGGCTTTCTAACCGTGTTTCTGCTGACAGGGAAAGGACTAAATTGCGTTTTCATGCTGGGCGACGTGTCGTATGCTTGTGTAGGCATTCTACTGACATGTCCTACATGGCCAAGACTCAAGGATGACTTTCTACTACCACTTGGTTCCTCCGATGGTAGATCGGTAAATTTTGAGAGATTCAACTTGTCCGGAAATTCTGGATGCGAAACTGGACGTTTCGTCACGTCCTCGAGACTGGGCGATAACGTCGAAATACGGGGATCCATAGGTAACGTTAATTTTCTATCGGCAAACTGATGATTCGGCGATAAAGAATGGGACTCTCGTCTTCGTACGTTTAAATTTCCATAATCCGTGTTGTGTTCTGTCAACGGAAACATGTAGGACTGTCTCTCGAATTCCGGTGTCTTGACATAGAAAAGTTCTTTCGAACTAATCGTCTCGTGGCTCCTGGGAATCGAATCCAATTTATCATAAATGTATTTCTCGTACTCCATTTTCATGGGAATGCCTGAATCTATAGGTAATTCCTCCTTAGGAATATAACTCGTTGGTGTGACTGGTTTGTTCTCATAATAGGAAGCTCCCTTATCAAGCTCCACCAAATCTGTCTGATAAGGCCTTAAGGTCAGGTCATCCTCGTGGATCTGTTGGCTCGGTTCGTCGTCGTAACGCACGCGAAATTCTAACGTTTCCTTCGATAAAATCGACCTTGATGACGGTAGATCGTAATTTCGCGAGGATGAAATCGATTTTTGATCGGCAATTTCAAATGCTGATTTCTCATAGGAACGTACGGAGTATGGATTGCTTGGTGTTTTTCTAGGTGATATTCTGGACTTGAAATCGTACGGTTTATAACTCTCGTAAGGACTCTTCAACGGCGACGAATCGAATGGTTTTTCAGATCTGACCGAATAATCTAAAGCCGATGATTTAACATCAGCATATGGAGGACAATCGGTTGAAAACGATGGCGACAATGCTTTTGGAGAAATGACAGTAGATGCGGTCGGTACAATTTGAGCGGATGATATTTTATCAAGTTTTTCGAGCTCTTGGTAAATGTCGATATCGCTTTTTGATGGAACGTCACGTAAGTTATATTTCGTTGGTGTGTATGGTAATACATTTTCTGTGTACTGATAAAATTTATCCGTTTTAACGTTAATCTCTTGTACCGATCCTAATTCACTCTTCGTCTCTATCGAATCATTGGACGATTTATGAGAAAAGACATTGGTCGATATGCTGGAAAGATCCAGCCCTTCCACTTCGCTTGCATTCTGGCTGGACGAACCTTTTTCACGACAGCTAATAGTCGCCGGCGAGCACTCTTCGTAATTCGCGAGTAATTTCGAAAGTTCTTCGTTTATTTGACGATCGATCAGAGCCTCCCTGGTGTCTAAATAGTCTCGAGAAAGTATCTCGTCTGCAACTAGATGATCAATTTCTTCGGTATCATCTATAAGAGATAGTTTCGATAATTCGTCATTGATCTTCGCATCGAATTCCGAACCGCTTGTCGCTGTCATTTGGTCAAAGTCCTTGAAATTTATTCGCGCCAATTCTTCATTTATCTCGTGCTCGTTAAGCCCGATCTTCTCGAGGATCGGACTGAATATCTTTGATATTTCTTCGTTTATCGGACTGATCGTTATCTCTTTGGATATCTCCTCGAGATCTGGTAAACGCTTTTTTGCCTGGCAGGTAAGGATTTTCTGAAGGATCGCTGAGTTCTCCTGTATTATCTTTAAGGCTCTGTCGCTGCTTCTACGACCGTTGTCGCTCTTCTTGCGAGGCTTTACTTTCGTCCATACACCCAGCTTTGATTCACGATCGTCATCAATCTCATTGGCACCTTTGCTCCTTGTCAAACTCTGCAAAATACTATCGCTACTCTCATCTATATGGATCTTCGGCTGTACCACGTATGACTTTCTTGCATCGTCTATAATATTTACACTGAGGTCAGCCAGTCGGCTCTTTGAAAATCCACTAGCGGAATCACTAAAAGTATCCTGACGTCTCGCTTCCAAACTCTTCAGGTCCTCCATAATATAACTAGTTTTCTTGGTCAGTAAGCCTGTCTCGCCCGACCCGTCTGCTGAATTCTTCGCCTCCAGGTGTCGCAGGTCCTCGAGGATGTCACTGCAACGTTTCTTGGCGACACTGGTATCGAATTCATTTGCGGATGCGGACAACTTTAGATCTGCAAACCTCTTGTCTAAGCTACTGCTGCTACGTTCAAACGATTTCAAATATTCTTTCCCGCCATAGCTGTATTCTCTATCGGGCCTGCTGCCTTCGGGGAAGCTTCTTCCTCTTCCTTTGTCTCCAAAAAGACTGCGAATATTTGACGTATCTCGCGGTAATGGCGACACTGTATCTTTCTCTGGAAATCTATCCAAAAATTCAGACTCTTCGTCACTGAACTTTCTTCTCTTGCGATTATAACTCTCGCTGTGCTCTTGATCAAAGGTACTATCGACATTCTTGTCGCTTTTCAATTTCAGTCTAGACGACAATAGCACCGAGTCGAAATCCTCTTTGCACATCGAACCCTCACGAGTCCTGAGGTAGTCGTCGTTCTCCTTGAAAATCCTCTCAGCATCCCCACCAGCCATGGAAGATTCGATGCCCTTTTCTCCTGATCTGTGCTTTGACAATTTCACAGAATCCTTTGAGCCCGTGGATTTCTGCTCTGGTGAAGTTTCTGTGCTGTCTGTACTGCTCTTCTGCTTGGAGACGCTGTAAGGAGAAGGAGTCTTCTGATTGGGATGAGCAATCGGATAGAATGGTGAAGTCGCCGAGCACAAATCAATAGAGGAGTCTGATAAATTATCCTGAGCGCCCTTGTAGCTCGTCGTGTATTTTATCGAATTGGCGCTTATCGGCGATTGGAGTTCCGAACTGAATGACCTTTCGGAGGACTTCTTTCTTTCAGGACTGCATGAGTCACTTGAGCTGGTTACCATGAACTTGGAACTCATCTCTGATTTGTTCTTCAATGAGTCGCTACTCATCGGTGTTGATGGAGTCGACTTTTCAGCGGAACCCTTCTTTGGCTCCAATCGAACACGAATACTCGTATCGTCAGAATCAACTGAATGGTGAGTCAATGTCTTCGACTCGGAACTCACTGAAGAGCAGCCAGACTTCTCGACACGAAATTCACGAGATTCTGATTTATGTGGCGTTCTAGGACTTGCCGCGAGACTTGACGTTTTTGAATCAGGACCCATCGTTTCCCCTGAACTGTAGGATTTACCACTTTCTGGTGTTTTAGGACTATGTTTACTATCGTAATACGGCTTTCCAGATGGATTGGAAATCTTACTATTCGTAATCAAGGTTGAACTGTCTTTTCTAGTGTTAAAGGTCCCACTGCCCTCTAGCGCATTAGTTGATAATTCTTCTCTAATATTAGTTAAAACAAAATCATCTGCAGGCTGTACAACTTCTGTTACATTATTAAACTTTTGATCTACGGTTATCGGAGAAATTGGAAGATGTCCGACAACGTATGATTTAGGATAAAGCGACAATTTTATGGGTACGGAGTCAAGTTTATCCTTTACGGAGGAATCGACAGTGCTCGAATCCTTTGATTCGATTTTACTACTATTGTAATCTAGCAAGCTGTCAAAACGTTGGACTTGTAAATTTGATACTACCTCCTTATCAAAATCCGAATTAGCCGCGGAGTTAGCAGTTTCAAAAAATGTTTCGGAGCTCTTATCGCATTCAATATTTCTTGCACCATCAAATCGATCGGAATTCCGATCGTCAAAGGAACCAACGTCAACCGTGAGAGGGTCCTTATCCCTAATATCAGAAACTACACTTTCTTCTTTAACCGTCATAAATGCACCTGAAAGCGAAACTTCACTATCTTCTAACGTAGTTCCGACGTTAGGTACATTCATACTATCGGTTACATTTAAAAACTTGTATTTATCCAGTATCCCTAACTTTTCATTTACGGCTCTGTTCTCCGTCTCAGATTCACTATCCCTGGCGGTGAAGAAGGTAATATTCATAGCGGCTTCTTTTGGTTTTCCAGAATCACTTTCAAACTCTTCATCCATCCGAAAGTCATGCACCATTACGTCATTCTTAGATTTATTATTGGAATCGGAGCTGCTGGCGTTAGCCTCATTATCAACTGACAATTCTCGAATTCGATCGATAATCTCAGCAACAGAATTTCCTTTAATCTCTGATGAACCGTCAGCATGATCTTCTGACCCAGAAAACTTCGTATCCTCCTCAACCTTTAATTCTTCAAAGATCTTTGCTGTACACTTATCCTCCGTAAGATATCGAGATCGTGGATTTGTCGAACCCGGTGAATTTCCAGCACGAGGACTCTTCTCATCATCCGTTGCCATAACGTAGCAATCAGATGTTGAAGTTGGCTCCTCGCTGTCAACATCACTCAATCTATCAGGTTCATCACAAAGTTCCGTTGACGTACTGTCACTGTCACTGTCAATGCTGCCACGTTTCGGGGATAACACGCTCGGGTGCATTTCCTCGGGGGAAACCGCTAACGACGTAATAGCCTCGGCAGCATCTGCGAAATGAAAACAGATCGATAAACTCCAGAATATGGTTCGGCTGTGCCTGTCTGCCTGTCTGATTCACCAACTAGCTCATTGTTTAACTTGGACGACATGCACCACTTGAAAAAAAATATTGAACAACAAGGAAAACCACGGAGCTAATCTGATTGCGTGTATTTAATCACAATCTTCGTGAAATACGAAGCACACGCGTTTTGACAGAAGCATCCCTACCAATCGCAATTGTGGACGAGATGAACAGACACGAATGTTGACCCCGTGTGCCACACCTGCGTCAATACTTCTACCTGTTGGTACTAAACATGTGGTCTAGTTAAGAGTGCAAAGATTTATCCATCGAGAAACTGGGCTGTAAGAATCGATGGAGCTAACTACGTGGGTTCAATAGTGCCATTGCCAGCGGAAGGCAAGGTAACAACTTTATCAACGGGGCTATAGATCTTATGGGAATTCCTATTTAACTAAGAGCTACTGACGGTAAAGGACATTGCTGAAGTCTTCATGAAATCAGCTTACTGATTATGCCTTATAAATGATATTTTCTATAATGTGTTTATAGAGAACAACGCGATAAATGTTGTGGACTTGATTAGAAATTTAAATTAATTACATTCAGGTAAAAAACTGATTTCTATTGCATAGCCGGTCCTGTATTGTGGTGTAAGGAAAACGAGTACGATTATTATTAATAAATTACTAATTTACTAATATCTTATTTTCGCATTCAAAAAGTTAAAGCTGCTTGCAAGTTACGACACTACAGATTATAGCGATGAACGACAATTCGATGAAGATGATCGGAGTGATCGCAAAAGTCTAATCGAACTACATTGACGATAGGATTCATTTAAGCACTGTGAATTATAATGCAAGATAAGTATTTACAGGACCGCAAGACTTATAAAGAACATGTTGTTCTTCATCTCAGAGGAATTACTTTTAGTGCAAGACAATGTTAATACTGAGATTAGTTGTTTACACAGATAATATTTAAAAGCCACTGATAATATTGTAGGATTATTGAAATATAAATAACGAAGAAATACTTTTAAACGCGAAAGGATTATAAGATAAGATGTGTGCTGTAAGGGTCACAAGGATAACACGGACGCGAAAAAATTCCATAAAACATCCCTGATGGCTTTATTGGTCTCAATGAAATGGTCGATTCTCAGCTCATCAATAAATGTATGGCAAATTTTTCTAAAGCGCCTAAGAATGATTCGCTTACGCACATTATACATCGTTTGACATTCAGGAAATGCAGCATTCACTAAATACCTCTGATGATAAAATAACAAGTTCCTACCCGGTGGTTCATCCTTGCTCTCTTTCCGCTTCTTTGTGTCTTTCCAGTGCAAAGTCACACCCTGCTTGTCCTTGCGATTCTGACTTCTTGGACTATTAAGGGCGCTCATATGCTTTGGCTTCGGAGGTATGGCACCAGGTGGAGGACCCAGTTGACGATTTTTACCACTGACCAGGGCACTCTTTCCTACCAGAAGATGATTCATTGCGTGGGATGTCGGTGTAGGCACCATGGACTGTCTCGCACAGGCAGCTATTAGAAAGTGTCATTAATTTTTTCTTTTAATTTCATTTAAATTGGATTTTTAAATATGACTCTATTCTGAAGAAACGACTTTCAAGTTTTCTTTCATAATTTTGTTCTCATTGACAAAACCCCCATAAGTGCTATTACCGGAAAGTATTATGTGCGCTTGACGTTGACGCTCTCGTAATTTTGCGTATTGTTGCTTCAGTGTACTGATGTCCAGTGCTATTCTTTCTCTATCACCGCCGGAAGTTACCACTGCCTGTAACGATCCTATAGATGACGAAGCACGATCTGCAATGTAATAAACATTACGTTGATAGCAGCTTAATATTTTATGCATAAATTCTATCGCCTACTCTATAAAGATGTTAGCTAACAGTTTTAAAAAACGATTTAGTAACGATCCACGCAACAATTTATTGCGAGTCCTTTATTAATTTATTTTTCATTCTTCTTTGTCTGTTCGCCTGAAGGCAAACACGAAAGAGGAGCTACTGTAAAACGATTCCACGACTAATATTTTCTGTGCACGTATTACCATTAACTCCAGGCTGGTCGCGCCATTTTATTAGTCATTTAAAATGCATTGAATTAGGGTGTATCAGACACCCCGTGTGCCTACTCGTGGATTAATAAACAAGTAATTTTAAATTAAACTTATTAAATTCAGCCTTTATTATTGTAAGCCACGCAAACCTATCTACTAAGTAATACCCTACAGATCTATTTATTCGTACTATTATGAAGACAAATATTGACTAACAATCTAGCAAACTCTATTATCACTTTGCTTTAGATAATCAAATCCGATAAATCTGAAAATTTAGAAATGTCTTTGAAGTGTATGCAAAATATATTAATAAAAATATATACCTTTTTTAGATCGTTGCAAGCCAAACATGGCTGCAGCTACTGCTAATCTTTCTTCCTCGTCTGTGTCAGTTTCATCATCATCGCTCAATCTTCGTGCCCACGGTGTAATATTATATCGGTGTTTTTCTCTAAGGTTAGTCAGTCCTGACAACGGTCCCGTGCTGACTATAGCCTAGAGTCATTGAATAAATATTAATAATCTAAAAGTCGATAAAAAAAATTGTACTATATCGTAAATTTTGACAGATTAAAATTCTCGTACACTCTCCGTTCCTCCAATGTAACACATACTGTTATCATACTAGTATATGCAATCAATATATTCCGATATACCATTCGATAAATACGTATGAGAAAGAAAATAAGAACTTTCGCTATAAAATCCCGAAAAAGAAAATATATTTTTCTTAGCCAATAACTTTCGTCAAATAGCGAACAACTTCAAAGGCATTCATGTCTTACTTTCTTCTATTTTAAGATATATCTGATATCATACCTTGATAATATTAATACAGAACTGACACCAAATCCTACCTTTACGAGATTATTCGTATCAGTAAATTCCAGCATCTCTCTCGTGAGAACGCCCATGATGCTGTAAAATTCATCAGCGGAAGTGACAGTCATGATCCGGCTGCAAATAAAAAATCGTATTTAGAAACGTGATCAATCAATAATAGCAGACAGTATTTAGATCTAAGCCACATACTCGGCCAGTCCTTCCCAAATGGCGAGAGCAGTTCTCAGCAAGACTTCATCTCCTTCGAGAAATATCAAGTCCCAAACTCGAAGTACTGCCTCCTGGGGTAAACAGTGGCAGAAAAGAGTGAGAAACCATTGCATTGTAAACACGTTCGTCAAAGGTGGCTCGTAGCTGCTACCTGGGAAAAAATATACAATTATACCAAGCACCCTAGTTGTAAAGGTGAGCGAATAAAATGAATTGCACGATCACACCCACTCGTTAAACACCTGGTTACTATACGTGCTCAAGTGATTCCACCCAGGTAAATTTAAGAAGGTAGCAACTGTACTAAATTACGAGATAACCTTATGGCAGTTGGTAACTAATTGGACGGATATTTATAAAAATCCAGTCCAATATGCGATACCATATATCGTGATACAAAAACTATATTAAAGAGTAAATATATAAGATAAAGGATTATCCCTCTTTTCTGATATCATAAAAAGGGTTTATCTTATTTACCAGTTGCCTTATCCTTTGCATCACTCTGTAGAGCTTCCAGGTGTCGTGATAACTTTGGCAATCTCATACGAAGAAGATCACGAAATACTGCCATGTCCACGGAGAGACCACGTAGATTATCAGCAAAGTAACCCTCAGGTAAGACGCCCTCTATCAGGTAGATCATGACTTTAACAGCAGACGATTCCGCGCGGTCCATTACTTGCAGAACCAGGGCGGCCAGGACGTTTAGGCCTTGGCAGTAACCCACGGATTTATTCCAACGAGCGAAGCCAAGAAGTACTCGACGTAGCACAGCCTGATTATCTCTCCCAGCAGCGCCGCAAAATAGACTGCAGCCAGTCCTGTGTAGATCCTACATAAGAAGCATTGTATCATTTTCTAATTTTTTGATACCGCTGCTATGAGTTTCTACAAATTTAGACGTTATCCAAAAATTCCAAAAACGTCCCAGAGATGTCCTACGAACGTTCTCAGGACTTTTATGTTGTACGGATTTACAAATTAATTCCAACGTCATATTAAGTGAAGCTCTAGTAACGAAATTTTCTGTTCTGTCTCGTACTATCAAAGCTCTGAAGAGTGCTCCATTATAGAGAAACAATTGTTAATTTTTTTGTGAAAGCATAAAATCGAATCGTACATTTAAAATTTAGTTAAAAGTAGCAGTGCGTCTTATACTATAAAGTTATGCTGATTTGAAAACAAGCTTGCAATTATCAAATGAGAAAATTATCGAAAGTACCCGGAAACTAAAGGAGCCGACTACTAAGTGGAAAATAAAGCGTGCAAAGTAGAACGCGCATAACTGTGTAGAAATTGCCATATCCGTTTATGGGAAAGTTACCAAGAAGGCCAAGAATGGCGAGCCAAGTGTGCACAAAGGTAATGGGATTATTGGAAGGCTTCCAGGGATAGCATGAACAGGAGGACCGATATAATCGATATCTGATTCCGCGTAATTCCTTGGATGAATTAAAATTTTAATGAAATACTCTGAGGTCGGATGTCTCGTCACAAAACAACGTGAATGAATAAATTTCTTTCGAGTGACTCGACCGTTCAATTAATGGACAATTTTCTACGTCGGTTTTGCCAATCCGTCCATTCCCATTGTTCACTACAAAAGAGCCACAGGTTTGAAAAATCTGGGTCCTTAGTTCAAAATTTCGAACCACGTCATCCCATGTATGAAAATTCCAAAATCCTACCTGATAGATGAATGATAACGTACAAATAGCCTGACAAGAATGCGAAAAACTAATTTCAAATAATTTCTTCGAATTTGACAATATCTTTCAGGACAGTAAAATATTTTAGTACCGTATCTCGTAAAATAAAGAGTGACATACAATTTACCGACCTTTACGATCTGTATGCCAAGTTCCTCATCGTCAGGATTACTCCACTCGTTAAAACAGACCTTTTCAGCCTGTCTCCAATCCACTCCACGTTGCTCCAGGTGGCGTTCCGCCAGTATCAGCCATAACTATAAAAGAAATAAAATTAATTTCCTTCACTTTGTAAGGGAAACCCTAAGAATGACATCACGGTTATGTAAATCAGTAAGGCCTGAAAATTCATGCGACTTCGACATTATTGACATAGCTATATAGCAACGTGAGACTTCACGATGCGCATCCTGGGGCAGTTCAATAGTACCCTGGCGATTAGCCAAATCCAATGTGTAAGCAATCGTAAAATCTTCCTTCAATTGCTTAGATAACACATATCCCATTATTTTATTCTGCGGGTTGTCTAAAAAAATAGTATAAGAACAAAGTAACAAAAAAATAACCATACGAAATCAACACTGTCATTCATACTTTGTGTGACAAACGGATTCTTTTTTTTTAATTTTACCATCGTTATCCATCTTCTTGAAACTACTTACCCTTTTTCGGAATTCTGGCGGTATGCCACCCGGAAGTCGACCCACCATTTTCATGGCATCTAGCCATTGCGTGAAACCACTCTCTCCTGGCTGAGGGACCACGCTAAATTTCATCCTCGTATCTTCATCTGAAAATTAAACGTCACCTTGTATATAGAAAATCTTTTTAGAACGGGAAATTAAAGCGATCGATGAATCTTTAAAATTTATAGATTTTCCTTAATAGTGAATAACCCATCGAAGAGTGATAATCGGTTCCGGTAATAGATTTTTAGATGTACAGAATATCGCTATGATTTACGATCTTCCACGGTGTTATCGCTCTACAGAGAAGGATATTTGCGCTAGAGTTGGATTATAATTAATTCAACAGCGCCCTCTACAAGCTACCAACTGAATAAAACTCATGGCGGAACCCAGACTGGAGTCCGCTATTGCCTCCATATGTTATATACATTCTGCGCCATTACGGCATTTAAAATGACTAAGACGAGATAGTATGAAATTTGACTCTCTTTTTAGCAGCGTTTCCTACAATTTTATGATTTTGAGATAGAAAATTTTTCACGGAACTTTACCGAGGTCTACCGGGTTTTGGTACACATGCATCGAGAATAGAAATACTTAGCATCCTAAGATTTATTGCGCAATCACACACGTATTTCATTATTTTTTTTATACAAACAAATCAAGGATTAACCTATCACAGTAGACCGCTAAGTACTAATTTCGAGTACCGATTACATTGTATAAAATGCGAGCTCTGAAAATTAATTAAATTCACTAAAAGAATTTATAATAATATTTCACAAATAGCTAATGAGCTTTCATTGAATAGCTGGTGACGTATTCAATTAACGGCGCAATATTATTACCATGCAGAATATTAATATAACGCAAGCTCTCATGGTAGCTCTATTATTTATTCATTATTACATAGTGATTAATTTAACATCGTATGCAAATAGTACATCTTCATAAATACAAAATAAACAGAATCAATATTTATTGAAAGACGAAAAGAAAATTGTGACCTCCTTAAAGTTTTTGTTGAAGTATCTCTCACAGCCAACACTATACATATTTTACTTTAATCAATATATACTGTGACGTGATTTTTCGACTCACGGTCACAAGGCGACTCCGGTTACCGATACAGATAACGCTCTCGTTT